>JAHDVE020003571.1:0-33708 GCA_022606495.2 Halesus radiatus
ATATAGTGATAAATAGGGCAAAGCAAACTACGCGAACTGACAGTAGCATAGATAATAGATATGCCCATAGATAAACCATTTTCGAACAAATTTGGCGAAACATTGAAAAAATTAATTATCGACATCTGTCGTATTTAAAAAAAAACACTAGTTCGAATTCATAACGCATGGAATATTAGCAGCACTTTACGGCCAAATAATTAATTGAATATATAAACCAGCCTTTGTGAATTAAATGGTGGTTTAAAAATCTCAAAATGCTCTTAAAAATTGGAGAAAAATATTTGCCATCATCTGCGGTTGAGTTTTTTTTAATAAACTTTACAAAACTTTTTTAAGTCGCATTTAAAAAAAACATGAAGGTTTTAGTGTTCATAAAAAACTTAAACTGCACCCAACATTTGTTTTTTTATTGGAATTTTTATGACCGCATGTTGAAGAAAAACGTTCCAAAGATTTTTTAAGGATATTCTATATTTAAAAATATTTAGTAAAACAAACGTAGAGCGGTCAGAAAAAGATTATATTTCTAATTTGATTTTGATGAATGCTAAACCTGTGTAAATTTTAAAAATATGTAATTCATATTTTTCTCCTTATAAACATCATGTTTATCGTATTTCGGAATAATAAATTATTCCACTCACCCTTAATAATTTGACCTTAGAACGGGGAACCCCAGTAAGGTCCCATTTTTTTCAACTTTTGTATAACATTATGAAATAAAAAAATAAAAAATAAATACAAAAAACTTGAAAATTACAATCACATTTTCCTCCATTGCGCAATTATTTTTTTTTTTATATATAAATACCGCACAAGAGTTCCAACTGCTCCCAACCGTCTGGAGCTAGTGAGACTACGGCATCCCCAATTGGGGAATTTTGTGAGGTTGAAGGAGTTGGGGAGGGGAATGAGAAGAGGAAGGTGGGGAAATACCTGGCTATTCAGATCTCGTCACCAAACAGGGCTAAAAGACATTTTAAGCAACGTTTCAATTCTGAATAGTGGTCTTTCACTTTTATTTACAAATTAATTTATTGTGAAACAGCACAAATTAATTAAATAAAATTTACTTGAGCACGCCGGGATTTGAAACCGCGACCTTCGGATTCATAGTCGAGAGCCTTAAACGGAGGCCGTCAGACCATGGGTTAGACCACTCTTGCGATAGCGGCCTCACCTACAGGAAAACAGGGATTTCTGTAAAAGTCTGTACAATGATGCACAGTGAAAGTTTATTTGATTTAGCGTGGGTGCTTCACTGTCTGTTCCGAGAAGGTTCCGAGCAACAGTTCTCATTACAGGAAAACATGGATTTCTGTAAAAGTCCGTACAATGAATGACCTCAAAGAAAGCTGTCTGTCACCTGGGTTTTGTCGGACACATAGTTCAGATATAAAGGCTGGTGCCTTTCCTTTTTTTTACATAAATACCGAACAAGAGTCTCAACAATTCTCCTATCCTCCAATTTCTGTGGACGATTTATTAATATATACATATCAATATCTCGCGAAGGCGATGATTCAGGAATATATAGAATACTATATATTGTATTCTGCATATTCCTGATGAGAAAAGTATCGCTTTCGAAACATGCTGATATGTAAATATTAATAAAGTGGTGAATACAAAGTAATTTTTAATTCTTGAAAGTATTTTTAGTTCTTATTATTGTGACAGCTGTTTGGGCTTTCAAGGCCATTTTGAAACTGCGGTTAATCCACATTGTGATGACTTATCCAACTCTCGTACGGTAAACTCTGGCGTCATGAAATGTATCTATTATATATGTATACTATTTTAACGGAACAAACACCTCACAGTTCTCATTATCTAAAAGGCAAAGCAGCTATTTGTTTTTCTTCGTATTATGATTATATTCAGCACCTCTCCCCCGACCTGATACTCTTCTAACCCTAAATAATTAATGTGCACGATTATTTGAATTATGGATTAAATGAAACAAATTCTTTGTTTTAAACCACCAATTTAAATATAAATTAACGACATTAATATACTCGTATATCGTATTGTAAAATTTTGGTGTACAGTGCCAGGGCATATTTCTCCCTCGTCCTGTGTCAACTTTGGCGGGAGCAATCTTATATTTAAGCCAGCTCACTAAGGTAATGGAGGGTATAAGATAGAATTTGGGCGGAGACGGAGGGGGTTGGTGCTGGGGGTCGAGCGGTCGAGATTGGAGATGGAAATGTTTTTTGTAAGCCCCTATTTAATGTATAAATATTCACAAGTGATGAGTAAAGATCGGCGGACTAAGGAGAGCAGTGCGCATTCACCCACCAGTTGGATGAATGGCGAATTCAACACGCCCGGTAGGAAAACATTGGCCGGCAGGGTTGTCGACGTCTAACGGTATAGATGTCAATTTAATTACGCCATATACTTTACGCGTAAGTTATTAAATAAAAAGTTGTTTTAAAAGAAAAACATTCCCGGGTTATGAAAAGCCTAGCGATATGTTTAAAAGTCCCTCTACCATCATTCTAAGCGAAAAACTTGCCAATGTTTCAGACAACACAAATACTTTCCGCGTTCATTAGTTAATCTGAGCAAAAAAGTATTCTGAAGAAATGTCGGCGTCACTGACGCGATGAAGCTTAATTTTCGCATTTTTTTGTAAATTTATATTATAATTTTATAATAGAAAATTCTAATATAAATTTGTATGGCAAATTTATAATTTTATATATCAAAACAATTTTTTTATTATTTTTAATTAATTACTTACCTGCTTTCATCACCTGTTGTAATTTTTTATATTCTTTAAATTTATATTAGAAATGTACATTAGAAATTTATATTATAAATTTACATTAAATTTATATTTATATTAAACTTTATATTGAGTCTTCTTCGTTTTTTCTTCCATTCACATTCGAGTCATATATTCTTCTTACACACCATTCTTAGTTCATTCGCTCAAAATGCCCAAGCCATCTAAGCGTCCCTTTCTTAATCTTACTCATTAAGCTGACATCAGCCTTGCATTCTTTAAGAATCTCAACATTTTTCACAAGATCATACATTGTTTTAACACATATTCGCCTCAGAGATCTCATTTCTACGACATCCAGTGTACTTTAATCCTTCCTCCGCAAGTTCCATGCCTCACTGCCATAAATCAGGGTTGGTATCAGCACTCCATTGTGGACTGCTAGCTTCGCTTCTTTGGACAACTTTTCGTTTGCGCCAACCGCGTTTAGTCCTCCGTTAATGGAGTTTCCTGCATTCACCCTTCTTTCAATATCCCTAAAATAAGATAATTGGGAACTATCAACAAAGAGTTTGCATCAGCCCTGTCCCGGACGATCTATAACAATTAACCGGCGTCTCATTCCCGCCTAATTTGCAATTCAAATGTGTAACTTTCTAGGCCGAGCAGGACGGAAATTGGCCCGCGACTCTGGCACCTACGTCCTCGGACGCAAGGGTCGGATTGCCGTGACAGAGGTGGCGGAGGAAGGATTAAACTGCCTTCATTACCAGCGGGGGGCGCCTGGAAACTGATATTGGGGAATTAAAGCGAGTCGCGTGTCCGTTAAAACATAAACCGACAGAAGTGTGTTGCGGGCTTGTCTGTGGGCCCGAAGTTGGGCCGATTTTATCTTAATACGAATGAAATTTCGTTTTCAAATATGCATATATATCCGATATTGCTATAATGTCCCGAGACGCGACCATATCTCACCTTACCTTTAACGATATAGGATACTAACGGCCGTTCTTCCCAACCCTACTGTGCAACTGTCGAGCCGAAATTTTGTACTAACACTGTTCAAATGCACAAATATGCTCTTCCCAACGAAATTCTCAATCGAATTTACGATCAATTTAGGATATCAATTTTTGGTGAACAAATGTCAGTGAAATGTCAAACGTCATTATTCATTCGCGATCTATTTTACGTGAATCAAATATTCAATGAAAGTTAATTATTTCCGTTTTCGAATGTGTGTTTTTGTATGTTTTAAATAAAACGGAAGGGAACCTAAATTATTTTACTTATCATAAGCTACTTTTTATCTTGTTTTTTGACAGACGAGAAACGTCAAATGTCAAATGTACGAAACGAACAACGTGTTTCGCGCCATTAGCAAAAGTTAAGCTGACACTTTATTTTCAATATGTTTTTAATACACACGTTTGTGAAGTATAAAATGTTTATTTACCTATTAGTTTTTAAAACAAATAATATGTATTCATAATAAATACAATATTAACTCATTTATGTTCATTTTACAGTGAAAGTTTTTTTTTTTTTTAAATTGAATGTATATCAATTTTAGTATTTTTAGTTTTTATTATTATGACAGCTGTTTCGGCGTTTAAGGCCATTTTAAAACTGCGGTTAATCCACATTGTGACGACTTATTTAGATGATTTTATTTACTCCCACCCCATTCTATTTGGACGGGTTTTTAAAAAATAATGATTTTAATATGTCCGATTTAGTTAGAAAACAAATAAAATTCTGAATTCTGCGAGGTTTTCACATTTATAATGTGTTTCCTCGTATTTAACTGACAATGTTTTCTTAATTGATTTATTTAAATGTGTTCTATTGTTTTGATAATGTGGATATACTGAGAAGCGGTGAATATATAATTTTCCTTACTTTATTAATTAATGTTATATTAGGATCATTCGTTCGTTTATTAATTTCTAATTGTTCAAGTAAATTTAATATAAATCCCTTTCTTTCTATATGTTTGTTGTTGTCAAGCGGGACGTGATTATTTACTAAGAGATGTTCTGCGAATTTTGAAGAAGTGCTTTTATTTTGTGTGGTGATTTTATGTAAGATAACAATAACTTTATCTTATTTCTAGAAACACTGCTGAAAACCAGCTGCGCTCCGGGCTCCGGAATGTATAGCTGAGCAGTGACCTGTTCGTCAATTGGAAAAATTATAAAATACGAGTATGCACAACATATTATTGAAAAATAAACATTTTTTATTATTATTATATCAGAATTATTTCTTGAGCAGATAGTCAAGTTCATTGGCCGGTTTGGGGCCTAGGAGTCGAAAGGAATTATATAAATTAGCGAGATCAGTTTTCTACCAAATCGGTAATTATGGATGACATTTCTGTCGGTTTGCGTATTCAGTGGGCCGCGTGCTTTTAATATGGTAGGAAATTCTTCTAAAGAGGCTGTTTAACTGTTGACTATTTTAAAATGGTAGGAAATTCTTCTAAATAGGGTTTTTAACTGTAGTGTCGAAGCCATATTTGGGGATGTGTGGTTTTTTTTTAAGGAAAGGAAGGAGAGGAAGTCATGGGAAAGAAGAAGGTACGGGGGTGGGTAGGAATCTGGGGTCAGTGAGTACAGGAGTGATGGATGTATGAATTCATCACATCCACTGCAGTGCAAGGCGATGGGTCGAACGAGTCCGGCTGGAGAGGAAGAGAGTTCAGTTGGTGGGTGTTCAAGTCTTGGCGGCACCGGCCTTCAAGACTTGAACAAACCTCACCCCATGAACCCGGACACCCCTGTACATGCCGTAGCGAACAACTTGGGGTGACCTGTGGGAGAGGTATTGGTTATGCAATAAATGTTTCTGGGGCGGCGGTACCCACACCCGCCACAAGAAATTGAAATGTGTGTGTTAGCTTTAAGGCGATCGGACAAAAGCCTATTTTTAACCCCACATGAGAAGCTAATTTTTGTTAAAATTTCATTATATCAAAAACACCTATTTTTAAAGTCCATAAAATTTTAAATAAATAAGAATAACCTAATAAAACGATGATCTTTGACATTCACCTCTCGAAATAATCCAGTCACATGCATTCAATGCAATAATTCGTCTCGGGGCGAAAGAAGGTTATCCCGCCCTGTGTGTGTGAGTGTGGTGGGAGGTGGTACACCCCCACGGGGATGGGGGGTGGCGCCGTCAGCCGTTATAAGGGATGAATGCAACTGAAAGGTCAACTGTAATCAAATGACTTTACTGCTAAGTGTAGGTGCTCTCTGGCGCGGAGAAAATTACTTTATGGTTATCTAATCAGAGGGCATTGAGATGATCCGAGCAATTCTGCGAATTAAGTGAACGTATTCGTATGAAATTACAAGGTAACCGTAACTGCAACTCGTGTTCATTTATTATTTATTATCAACTTACAATTATACCAGCCGGGAGCGTGAAATGTTGCATTTACTTGGAACTTACAAACACGTAAAGCTGATCAAATTTCATGACGCCAGAGTTCACCGTACGAGAGTTTTGCTGAAATCACTTGTACTTAAAAATAAATTCTGTAAGTAAAAGCAAAAACATTTAGAATTCATTTTACCTACTATGTACAGAGTTATAATTTTCGTTGTATTGAATTTACGCATGTTCTTGACGTTGTCATAAAATATAATTTTAATTAATACGACCGAAAATGCAATAAAACAACGCAAAATAATCCCGAAGATGTTTTACAGACAGCATTTTAAAGCTTTTTTGTCAAAGCCAGACACCATCAGCGGGACGATAGCATTCTCGCGTGCAATGGGGAAGAGCGAGAGAAAGATTGGGTGGGAAGGTAGTTTCTTTGATAATAAAGAGAATAATACTGGATGATTGCGTACAGGAGGCGAAAAACAAGAGAGCTAGAACACAGGAGTACAACCTTTTATATATCTCTGTAAGCATGCTGTCTCACTTCCACTCATATATCATTCAAACACATCACAGGAAGTGCGTGACGTCCAGATCTGCAACGTTTAGAAATCGAACGGTGGTCCTCCATCAGGGCGATATCTCAAAAAAAAACTCTCGAACCAAGTGATTAATTAGTAATTAATTCTATTTTAATATTTTTAATGTGATTTAAAAATGATGTATTTATATGTAAATTTAAGGTTTTATATGCGTTTCCCGGGACCTCATCATTTGAAGAAGTATAAAATCCAAGTATAATTATTTTATCAAGCTGAAGTAAGTGGGATAGAATAAGAAGAAGAAAGAAAGGGTTGGGAAGTACTTGCCTATTCATATCAGGCCACTAACCACAATAAGTTTCAAGCGACGTTATGATTCTGAATTGTGGTATCTCGCAATGGCGTTACATACTCGTACATTCAAATAGTCCAAGCGACGACCTCCAATACGTCACCTCCACCAAATGAGACCTGGACGTTAAAACCAAATATGATCAGTAAAAACAAACGCCGTCTGTCAGATTTCTATTCAGGAGGAATCCCGGAAATGGACCACTTTCGGTGTCATTTTTTGGAAGAAAAAAAGCAACGTGTCACCCAACTAAAACTGACGGCAAAATGCCGTCTGCAAACTTTTGCATAAGTACAAGTACCTGATAGATAACCTGAAAGATCGCCTCTAGAGGCGATGAAATAACCCATCCGTCACCTGAATGCAACAAATGCCAGAAAAAAAATAATAATTGGATGATTTGTATAGCGCCGTTTTTTTGAACAATCACCTCAAGGGCGTTGTACAAATATTACTTCCTATTCTTTATCTAAAAATGTACAAACAGATACAGAAAAACACCCTTAACTGCAGGTCGCTTCAGATGAACACAGTTTTATTAGAAAATTTAAGTATAGAGATGATAGTTTTACAGTTGCTATTTTATCCTCCTTTTCTATTGATGTTACATTTATTAGAAGATTGGTGGCACAAGAAGAGTTGGTATTTATTGAAATATTTATAACTATTAGGACTGAGGAATATTTATAAAATGACCCTAAAAAGCGTAAGAAGCTTTTAATAGATATTAACATTTTTTATTTATTTTTACACTTTTAGTTATTTACAGTGTTGCGGGCTGTGGACGCATTTGCGCACCGTTGAGTGAATTTCTAAACTTTTTCCATTTAATGACTTGAGGTAAGCAGTAACCAGCTAGCCTAGCTAAGAATGCGGGTAAGGGTTTCCTGTTTACGAACATATCCGTCTGCCAACCTAATATTCGGGAGAAATCCTTGACAGAGGCGATTATACAGTAAAATTACTTGTTGTTGAATAATTATATGAAATTTACATCTTATAATACTCGTATACTAAATTATTACATGTAAATGGATCTATGCATCGATATGAGTGCAATGAGGAGGTAAAAAACATTTCAGATTCTGGGAGAGCTGTGAATTTTTTTAGAAACGATTTTTTAGGAAAAATATACAGGTAAAAAAAAGGTCACCTTACATCTCACTTGAACTTAAAATGTTGATTCGAAGCGGTGATGCAGAATGTAGCATTCGAGAAGCACTTCTATCACCATTTCGTTCACACATAGGTATTATTTGAATGTCTATTTCTGTCATACACGACCAACGATTGAAATAAAAATTTAGCGGACAGGTAAGATTGCTTGTTAGTCGTGCCACACTTTATGTTAACTTTGTTAGACAGTAACGTGTCAGTGATATTCATAAAATCGTGTTTTTTTTTTAATTCTTTAGGCAAAAACAACGCAGATTTCATCCCGTGACATCTGATTCCAGAGTCGAGTAGCTTAGCGCTCTACCACGGAGGTTGCAAGCGTCCCGCATAGTGAAAGTTTTCGAAGTTTATAAATGAAAACGAACTGAAACCACAGCGAAAGAGTTTATCACAGATTAATGAACACACGCGGAGAGTAGGAACCCCGGATAGAGCGGCGTCCCTGCGGGGGAAATGGCAAACTTTGCACTGAGCTGGCCGCTCTGAGGGGTAGCTTTATATCCATTAGTATCCGCAGTCCGCACACCCACTCACATTCACCCCTCCTGCTCGCCTGATAGCAGGGTAGCAGGGACGAAGCACCGAGAGGGCCTCCGCAGGGCTTCCCCGCCAGAACGGGATTTTCACGGGACGAACGGGGAACTTTCCTGACTCGGCACGGTGTATTTTCACTTGTTATACGAGAAGCGAGTGTGAGTAACAACCGGAATAAAATCTGTGTCACACAGATTTTTTAAAATTGACATAACCGTGAAAATTAACCGGGTTATTAATAATATTAGCGTGTTTGTACGCGAATCATTAAATTATATTCAATCTTTGAAGATGAACGTATGAAATTTAAAAAAAAGGAACGATCGTTTTTATTATCAGCTTCGATTATTAAATCTTACAATGAGGTTTATTATCTTCAATTATTTAATTCCAATAAATTAAATATTTATTCTAGATTCGAAGATAAGTAAAAAAATATGTCCCAATTAAATATAATTGGAAAGGTACATATATTTAAGTTGCAAAATGTCCCAATTAAATATAATTGGAAAGGTACATATATTTGGGTTGCAAAATGTCCCAATTAAATATAATTGGAAAGGTACATATATTTAGGTTGCAAAATGTCCCAATTAAATATAATTGGAAAGGTACATATATTTAGGTTGCAAACATTTGGATAGAACTTTGCATTCACGTCAAAAGATGGCAGCCATAAACTATGGGAAATAATTGATGATAATGTTAGTAATTTTCAAAGAAAAGTATGAGATTGATAAAAAAAAGAACGAAAGTAACTAAATTTCGATAGCTCAATTGGCGGAGACACTTGTCCCGGTAGGACGAGAGGATCTGTGTTCGAACCCCAATCGCGACCGTCACCTTATTATTTTCTGTTTATTCGTCTAAAGCATATTTCACCGAGAACTATTGCTATTATCATCTTCCATGATTAAATATTATAATGAGGTGAGGTATAGGATCAACAATTTAATTCTAAAAAAAATAATAAAACATTTTCACAATGAGCAAAACCACTTTGTGGATTGACATGATGAATTAAATGAAAATACTTTGTTTGAAAGAGAGAGTACGAAAACAGTGTGAAATATAGTTGTGAATTATGATTACTTGGAGCAGGTGTAAGAGTTTGTGTATTTGGGAAGTACGTTTACGAAAGATGAAAAGACTGATAGGGATATTGAAAGAAGGGTGAATGCAGGAAACTCCACTAACGGAGGACTGAACGCGGTTTGGCACTAACAAAAAGTTGTCCAAAGAAGAGACGCTAGCAGTTCACAATGGAGTGTTGAAACCAACCATGATTTATGACAGTGAGGCATGGAACTGGCAGAGGAAGGATGAAAGTAAACCGAATACCGTAGAAATGGGATGTGTGATAAAACTATGATCGTGTGAAAAATGTTGCAATTCGCAAATAATGCAAAGCTGATGTAAGCGTAATGAGTAAGATTAAGAAAGGAATGTGAGGAGAATATATGACGCGAATGTGAATGGAAGAAGAAGTCGGGGGACGTTCTAGGAAGACATGGCACTATCAAGTGAATCAATTACTCAGATAGAGTAGACATATAAGTCAGTGAGACAATGTATGAATGTGAATAAAGAAAGAAGTGTATGCCAAGATCGAGTTGTTTGGCGGTCCGTTCTCTCTGGCTACCCCTACGGGGAAACGAGGTGATGATTAGACTTTATTTGAATTCACTTTTATTTTGGTATAAATACGTCTACTAGTTTCGATTCAAATTAATCATCTTCAGGACTTACAATATACTAATTAAATAACAATTTTTAAAACACTTGACGTCATAACAATAAGACAAGCATATGTCAAATCTGTATTATTACATCTCTTCTAACACAAACTTCATAATCCAATACAACCTTAAACCTTAATAAAATCCAGATCCTCAACAAATAAAACCCTGAATATCCCGATAACACACATCTCACACGGGCAATAACACTTTAAGTATTACGAAATCAAACCTTATAATTGCATGCCCACCATTCTGAAACAACTACTAACCGTAAATATAATATCTACAATTAATCCCAAAAAATATGTCACAGCCTGGATCAAAAAACAAGGTATTCATGTTATTCAAAACATGATAAAACCAAACCAAAAATAACCCAATATATAAAATACTATGCTTACTAGATAATCCCCTTTCGGTGCTTAAATATTATTAAACTTTTCCCACTGTAATCAAAACAAAAACTACATTTCTCTTCAAATTCTACCTAATTTATATAGCAAAACTAATCAATACACATCGATACTTGTACCACATTTAATACATTCATGTGAACACCTCAGCACAGGTTCTCTTAGTGAGGTGGTCATGACACATACGAGGTGTGTTCAAAAGAAAAGGTAAATTTTGAATTTTCGCGGGCTGTGTAGATTCTATTATCGAAAGGTTAGTCACGTTTTTGGGTGTTCTTCGATTTTCCAGTCCGATTGAAGTGAAATTTTAGATTTGCTTTATTTTCTATGTCCGAAGAATATTTCTAAAATCGAAGAACACACAAAAACGTGACTAACCTTTCCAGTTGTCAAAAACAAACCACTGATCCAAAATGGCTGATAATGCTAACATATGATAAACATATGTGTACCAACATAACAAAAAAAAACGATAATCGAATGTACACAGCCCGCGAAAAATCAAAATTCACCTTTTCTTTTGAACACACCTCGTATAACAGTCCATTAACAGTATCACCTCTTCGAACCCACCTTATACTCCACATTATAAAACACCATACAAAGCACCTTTATTACACTTTAAAAAAACATATTATCTAAAAAGGTACTGTATTATATATAGATATACTCGTATGGTGCGTGCGGGTGCAGCCAATCTTGATCGTAATCATCAAGATGGTTTTGGGGTTGCGAATTGTATGTAAAAGGATTTGCGAGCGACTATGGCATAGGATTGAGGAACAATAATGTACGGAACTTATGTTATCGATCGTCAGAGGTTATAATTGTACGGAATTTGCGTTGTCAACGGTGGTTTTGATTGTACTGGTGGCGGAAGGTCTAACAAGGGAGAAAAGCGCAAGGGAGATGCATTATTTGGAAGTAGGTGACCGACGAACTCGCATGAACAGTATAAATGAACAATCTTAGGGTGGCCGCGGCTTTTCAGCCTTTATGGAATGCTGAACACTGCTGCCAACAATATATGCACAACAAGCACCTCCTCACTACGCTATATCCGGTAAGAATCGATGTACCATATAAAATATTGATTTACTGTCTGTTTAATCTTGGAGGACAAAAGCTTAAAGGTAAGGTCAATTCCAACAGAGACCTGGAAAAATATCTAGAACGAAAAACGGGAAATTATTTTGAAACCTAAACGATACAAAACTTTGTGAACTGTTGAACTTTCAGACAAAGTTTGCAAAAGCACAGAGAAGCAGCACTTGGTACTTTGTGCCATTTGTGAACCTCCTTGCAAATACACTGTTACAGGTCTCTCTGACTTTATATTGTTGGCTGTTCATTACTCACTGCGATACGAATTATTGTTGGGGTATTTTGGGTAGCGTAGTAACACATAAATAAAATCAAGAAAATTCAATTAAATATTATTAAAAAAACAACCCAACCATCATTATTCTCAAATAAGAAATATTTAAAATACGAAGAATTCGGCGTCCGTTGTGTATTGTTTGCGAAAGAAATTAATTAAAAAGTTTTTTACAATTGCGATATTT
Organism: Halesus radiatus; assembly: GCA_022606495.2. Taxonomy (NCBI): domain Eukaryota; kingdom Metazoa; phylum Arthropoda; class Insecta; order Trichoptera; family Limnephilidae; genus Halesus; species Halesus radiatus. The sequence goes on from JAHDVE020003571.1 coordinate 12,461, forward strand.
GTAAAAACTGAGAAACAATGGAACCAGGTGGGATGATCTAACAAACTGGAGCAATACGAAATACAACTTAATATACCTTTTTTTACATTTTAATGTAAGTTAAGTACTGAATCAAGAAAAAAAAGAAAAATATTTTTGGGCTCTGTAACTCCATCCTAACCTACGGTATTATTGGCTAGGGGCATCAGGAACTGCAATAATTGACTCAGTACTAAAGACACAGAAAGCAGTAATCAGATTCATCGCTAGGAAACATTTCATGTATCCTAGTGCATTGATCTATAAATATTTTAATGATTCGGACGTGTAAAGTGTCATTAAAAAAATCATGTACACAAAAATGAGTGTCAGTGGGTGCTACCACAATGTACCAAAAAACAATTACCTACCATGGACCAAAAAAATTCAATAAAATCGCCCCAGAGGTAAGAAACTTAGAATTGTCAACTTTCGGCAAAAAATTATCAAATGGCTTAATCTTTTAAAAATGTTAATTAGTTATTTTTTTCTAAACTCACATACAGTAAAATTTCGGAACCCACTGAAGAGTTAACAATTTTTTTTTTAATTATAGGTACATAAAGTAAATCACGTTACAACTCAACGTTTTTATACATACCACATCTGTTTAATTCTTTAGAACAAAAAATATATCCTCACCTTCCTCTTCCCCCTTCTCCTTTCCCTCCACAATACCTTCAGCCTCACCACATTCCCCAATTCGGGATGCCATAGTCTCACTGGCTTCAGACGGTTGGGAGGAGTTGGGACTCCTGTGCGGTATTCATGTAAAAAAATAAAATAAAAATATGTCTACCTAGGAATTAATATCAACCAGGCAAAATATAATGGCAACTTCAAATAACATCTCAATTTATGTACATACAGTAAATAATTAGATTTCGGCAATACGCAAACGAAATGTAAATTTCAATGTAAATAAACCATAGAACACAACATAAATCCAAAAAAAAAAGTTGAAGTTAATGTCGGGAAATGTGGCAAAAGTCGGGAAAACCCTCATGACTTTTCCCCGGAATTTGGGAAAATAGGCAATAATAATGAATTTAAAAAAAATTACTTTGTATTCACCACTTTATTAATATACACAGATGTTTTGAGAGCGATGCTTTCTTCATCAGTATTAATAGAATACTAAAAATGCTAGCGTAAAGGATAGACAAATGATAAAAATAAACAAAAAATGATTAAAATAGGTAAGTAATTAATCAAAAATATTAATTAAAAAAAAATTATAAAACATTGACAAATTTACAATAGAAATTAAATAAAAAAGGAGTAATTTCTATTATTAATATAAATACAACAAATTCAAGAGATAGGTATTTAAAAAAAAAATCGATTATTAATTAAATTTAATTCACTATTAAAGCTTTTTCTGATTTTTTAAATTTCAAATTTATCTAATTGTAAACCGGTTGTATTTGAATGTAAATTTTTAAAACCTTTATTTATATCAAAAAAAATTATTGGCAAATTCAGAATAATTGTTATTCTGAATATAATTATATTGTATATTCCTGATGAAGAAAGCATCGCTTTCGAAACATGTAGATTAGTGGTACATTAATAAAGTGGCGAATACAAAATAATTTTGAATTAATTTATTAATAATGACGCTATAAAGTGAATACCAATCTTTCGAAGAAATTATTGTATTTGGTAGTATGCTAACACGAGGGGAACAATACGAGTATTGTGGGAGTAGAATACAGGAGCGAATATATTATTTGCATAGTGGATAGCTACTTTTGTTTTAACTCGAGAAGGCTCAATAATAGATGAAACGCTGAGGGATTTGTTCATTGATATTCGGATATCCAAAAAGGTACTTTCGAGGTAATCGAATGTTTTTCAATTTTGCAACAAAAACAATAATACAAAATGATACAACACATTCGGGCGAAGCCGGGTTGTAACTATTTATAGGAAATTTATAATCGATGGGAACTTAAAAGTAAAAATTCTGTGATTGAAAAGAGGAATAGTGTTATTTTATTACTATTTATCGCATTTCATAAAATTTACAAAGAAAAACATCCCTAAAGCTTTGTTTACTATAAAAACATATTTAATAACAACACAACTTTAATTTCAACACAATCAACCTTCAAGTCACTCGAGGCTATTCGCTACAAACTTTCTGACTTCAAAATCAATCATTATAAAATCCGTACAATAATTTACATTGGAACAATAAATAAATAAAAAAAATGTTATTTATTTCAATAACTGGTTGAATTTTTTTTCAAGACTTGTAGAAAAGTTAATAGATAAATAAAAAAAACGGATAGGTATATCCGAGTCACTATCTAGATTGCAATTACATTCGGGTAGAACTTTGTAATCATCATAAAGATAGCAGCCAATAATATGGGATTTAAATAGAGGATAATATTGACACGTCTTGAAGTTGAGCTTCGACGGGTGTCTGTGGTTGAGTGATTAGGATCCTTGGCTACGAATCCGGAAGCCGCGGGTTCGAATCCCGACGTGCGCAAGTATATTTTACTTATTAAATTAATAATAATAAACCACTGTATTTGTATTTTATTTGATTAAATAGTGTTATTTCACAATTTATTCAATAAAAAATATAATATGTAGTATGTTTGTGGCACGTTCCAGAGTGGTAGATACTGTCAGTATCGCCTTGGTGAAAGACCATCATTCAGAATCGAAATGTTGCTCGAAATGGCTTTAGCCGTGTTTGGTAACCGGATCTGAATAGCCAGGTATTTCCCCATCTTCCTCTCCCCATCTATTTCCCCTCCTCAATACCTTCAGTCTCACAACATACCCCGATTGCGAATGCCATAGTTTCACGGGCTCCAAATGGTTAGGAGCAGTTGCGACTCTTGTATGGTATCGCATTAAAAAATTATATCGATTATGATGGGGTAAAATTAACTGGTCTTATAAGATCAGTCGGTAGAGCGATTGTCCCGGTAAGACAGAGGTCCTGGGTTCGATTCCCATTTGCGAATGATATCTTTTTTATTTTCTGATGTTTATTTTTCGATTACGTAGTTCATTTAGGATTGATTAATATTATCTTTAACAGTTACGTAAACACAAAAGTAAATGTATTAGACAACCACAAATAAACAGGTTTTAAAAAACATTATTAACTCCGCGGCGGGGGAGAAAGGGTAGTAAAGGAAATCTTATCAATTTTTCAAACAAACGCTACAAAAATTAGCTCACACAAATTTTGAAAGATGAAATAATACTCACCTTACCACTGGCAGCTAAATCTCGGTGCTGCATACTCGAATTTGTACGAGAAAAGACATTTTCTTACCTGCAACCAAAACAAAACATCAAAGGTTAAGAAAGGTGACAATAAGTTTAATTTTCCAAGGAATGGAAGATTTTTTTGCTGTAGAAATGAGATCTGTGAGACGAATATGTGGTAAAACGATGAATGATCGTGTAAAAAACGTTACGATTTGTAAAGAATGGAAGAGCAATGTAAGCGTAAAGAGCAAGATTAAGAAAGGAACGCCTAGAAGGTTCGGACAGGAAGAGCGAATGAACGAAGAAAGGAGTGTAAGGAGAATATATGACGCGAATGTGAATAAAAGAAGAGGCCGGGGACGTCCGAGGAAGATATAGGACGATCGAGTGAATTAAATACTTGAGTCAGCCAAGTCAGAAGTCGAAATAAGAGAAGAGAATGTATGAATATGAATGAAGCGAGAGGTGTATGCCAAGAACGAGTTCTTTGGCGGTCCGTCCTCTCTGCCTACCCCTGCGGGGAAACGGCGTGATGGGTAGTTAGTTAAAGAAATTTTAATAAAGTTCAGTGTATTGTAGAAAGGTTGGCTATTCATGTACCTCTAGTCCACATAGCAAGTAATGTGAATTGTCCCAACACGCAAGGGGAAGACACCAAAATAAGGGGGCGAGTTTGACTTTGACCCTTTTATGAATGTTTTATAATTTTCTTACCGATGTAAAAAAAAAAATCACGTAGACGGCAGTAAACTAGGCTGGTGTCAAAAGGGGTGCCACGTGAACTGTTTGCCTTCAGCCGTCGAAATGGTACATTAGGGAAAATCTATTAATTCTGACGTCAGTGATCTAGTAGCTTTAAAAATAAGATTTTTAGAGAAAATTCCGTTTAAAATGTTTTTTACACGAAGTTCTGAAACATTAATTTAACTTGTAAAACAAGACGCCATCTGCTCGTATCATTGAATATCAATTTGTTATTATTCAACAAGGAAAAAATATCGAAATAAGATTATTGCAACTCATGCGAGACCGGATAGAATTTTCATAAAGAAGAATGTCCCGGGCGGGGGCGGTGTTTGTTTGTATACTCGTACGCGGTTGATCTGCTCTCAAAAACGCAGGAGTATTATCAAAATATCCTGCCAAATAATTATTATTTGTAATTACTTTGTGGCGTCATTATTAATAAATTAATTAAAATTTACTTTGTAATCACCACTTTTTTAATATATAGATATCAACATGTTTCGAAAGCGAATCTTTCCTCATCAGGACATACAGAATACTAAAAAATAATAATATTTATATATTAAAAAAAGTGGTGATTTTTTTCTTTTTTACAGTAACTCCACAGAGGACGCCCTGAAGGAAATAATTTCCCTGAAGGCCTATATCATATTTGGGGATGCTGTGTGGAGGGTTTTAAGGATAGAAAGGAGTGAACAGGGGTCTTAAGGAGACCCATGTTGTAGGATGGAGGAAACACAGAGGCCGGTAGATCATTCCACGGCCGAGCTGTTGAACACAAGAACGAGTCGTAGAAGCGACCCGTTCTCGTGGGAAAAATTGCAACTGTGTGCAAATGCTGGGGGCGCGTTTGGCGTGTTTCGAGACTATGCACCGGTGCCGAAGGGATCAGTGACGTTAGTTCCTCAGAGCATCTTTCATTAAAATACCGGTAGAATAAGGACGTCTGTACTCAAAAGATTGCAATCCGTTGGTTGAGATAGGCGAATCTATCGACCGGGCCGCCCTTTTCTGCAGTCAGGGGTTTTTTTCAGATATTTAGGGGGTTCCCGACCAGAGGTGGCTGCCAAATTCTACAGTGAGGCGCACTTGCGATTTGTACAGGTAATCTTTAGCTAATTAATTAATTATGATTTGATTTTCATCGGTAAAAGTTGGTTGGTTGATAGTGTTCTAGCGTTGCGTTTCCTCTTCCTTTAGCCAATGTTTCGGAGAGCGTTACAGTGTCCGTTATGAGGGCAGATGACGGACACCTTAAGGCCGTCCGAAACGTCGGTCAAAGAAGGCGGAAGCGCGACACGATAAAACACTTTTTTTAGTTGTTTATTATTACTACGTTTTTTTTATATGAATACCGTACAAGAGTCCCAACTGCTCCCAACCATCTGGAGCCAGTGAGACTATGGCATTCCCAATTGGGGAATGTTGTGAGGCTGAAGGTATTGGGGAGGGGAAGGAGAAGGGGAGAGGAAGGTGGGATATACCTGGCTATTCAGATCTGGTCACCAAACACGGCTCAAAGCCATTTCAGGCAACTCTTCAATTCTGAATGGTGGACTTTCACCAGGGCGATACTGAGAGTATCTTCCACTCTGGAACGTGCGCAAATATACTATATATTATTTTTAAATGAATAAATTGTGAAACTTCACTTGCGCACGCCGGGATTTGAACCCGCGACCTTCGGATTCGTAGTCGAGAGCCTTACCCCTGGACCATGGAGCCCGTAAAGTTACCTTTAGTTAAGACGTTAGTCAAGAAACCTTATTTATTCCAAAATACAATTAGATATTGTATGGACGATATCCATACCAAATACTGCGATTTAAAAATAATGTCATCAATGCAGTGGAACTGCAGGGAAAAATATTATGGTTTTAAAAATATATATTCATACAGATCATTAAACGTCGATTCTGGATATATATAACTTTTATTACATATAATTGTAAGTAGAATTTATAAGTCGTTATTTAAAAGTGAATAAATAATTATCTCATCAAAATGCCTTCTCATGTTGTAAACATTGCATTTGGAAAATCTGACGTCACGTGGGTATTCTGATTTGGATTAGTTTGGAAATTTATCTTTTACGATTTTGCTTTGTATTTAAATAGGTATTTTTTTGGTTTTGGCGAAATTTTAACTTAATTTGGGTGACTAAGCTCTATAATTGTTGATGAATATAAAAATATATTATTAATGACATAAGGTAGAGTGTTCGTGAGCAAACCAATTATCAATACGAATATTATGATAATGTTAATGCTCAATACTATTATTATTCTTTGAGTTAAAGTTTCTAAAAAGGTAGATAATGTTATTACTTATGTTTAGTTATGGTTTACTATGAATGGAATATAAAATTATGTACGGTAAAGGTCATCCTTGTTTTGACATTTGACATTCTAACCTCAAAACCGACCGGCCATAGATTTGGAGCGTTTTAGTGGACTTTGAAAAATGGAACCTTTGAAAATTATTTTAATTATGAATACTAACTTTAAAAAAAAGAACTAAATATAGTGGTATTTAAGTTTGAAAGTGGACTGGAGTTCCTTATTCTTAGCATTAAACAAGGGAAAATAAAGCCAGGTGCGTAGGCACAAGAGTGAGTCTAATTCAGAGTGAGAGATTTAAGATTTGGGCTGGGGGCGTGGGACGTTCACCGCTAACTACAAACTAGACACTCCAGTAGGTCGTCCCCTGCGGGGAGATGGGCGGTGAGTGGTGCGGGTGGGGTTAAGGGTGAACCGTAAAGGGCAGAGGAGAGACCTCTGTAACCTTCGGGCCCCAATGACCTGTCGCCAGGCCGATTGCAAAACAACAGGTATTCTACGCTTTGGGAAATTGGTAAGAATTCAGACGAAAAACAAATTTATTGTTATGGTGTTTTTAATTATTGCTATATTTGTAACAACCGACTTCTTAACGTTTACCCGGTTAAATAAAAACATATTAAAGAACGTAAACAAAAAAAAGTATTCAATTTATTTGAATAAGTTATTGAAGCTCCGCGAGGCGCACACATAAAACATGTAAGCTATCGGATACGAACAAAATGGGAACTTTTTGCATGTGCGATATCTCCCAACTTAAAGTGATAACTTATATAAACAACATCCAGAAGTGTATTAAAAGTGTTGTTTTAGAATTTTCAGGATCGTCCCTTAAACTAAGCGAAATCGAGGATTTTGTGGAAAGTGTAAAAATCCACACAAGGCATTGCAATGTATATTATTATAAACTATGTAGCTGTATACTTTTCAAGTGCCTATTTCGCAACTGATAATAAATGATTCTAAATAAAGTCATAGTTAATCACCGTCATTAAGTTCACCAGCTGGTCTCGTGGAATATCGTCATAATCCCATCTCTTCCACCGCTGAACTTGAACCCTGTGAACCTATCTACCTCACCACCCGGTGGGTGGGGTTCAGGGTGACCCCACCCGCTCATACATAACCGTACACCACCCTCACATCCACATAAAAGGTACCAGGGGAGCAGACTCGGCCGGGTGAGGGAGCAGTACGCTGACAACTGGTGAACTAGTGTACAGCGTCAACAGATCAAATAAAACAACCCCCGTGGGGCTGATTCATCCTGTCTTGTGCGCGTTTAGCGTGTGAAACAATTGTACAATTAATTGGTAGGTAATACTTTATGTGCCATAGATTCATAGAAAGAAAACTAATTTTTGAGGCGAATGATAATATTGCATAGGTATTTATCATACATATTTTATTGGAATAGGAAAGCGAAATAGATGTTGTAAAGTATCTACAACGTTAGAGAAGCGAAATTGGCCAAGAGTGAAAGAAATGCTAACATTGAACGCAATGATTTTTATATATAAAATAAGAAACAACTTGTTATTAAGGTGGGTTTTCTGTAGATATTAAAATTGGATTTATTATTTATAATGGATACAGTGAGGTCAAGGAAGTTAAAGCTATAATTAGTACCTATTTCTACTGTAAACTGGATTTGTTTATGGAACGAATTTAGAATAGATAAGAAGGAGTTGAGTTGACGTTCTGTGCCCTTCCAAATGCAAAAGATATCATCGACTTACCTTTTCCACAAAAACACATTATTTAACAGAGATGCATTAGACTTTAAAATATTATGTTGGAGGTTATCCATGAATATATCTGCAATAAGTAGACTCGTGGGTGAACCCATCGCCAGCCCTTCTCTTTGCTGATATATTACATTATTATATTTAAAGTCCTTTTGATTTAGACATATATTAAACATTCGGGTAAGATCATTGGTGAAATCTTTTGGTAAATCCGATTGTTTCAACAAATTGGACAATATGATTTTACTTTCGGATACAGGTACATTGGGAGATAAATTAACAATATCAAAGGAAATTAGTTTGCAATTATTTGGGAGTACTAAGTCTTTTAATTCATGGATCAATTCATGGGAATTCTTGATTGTGTATTTGGGGGAAAACACCCCAGCACCATTAAATATATTTGTTACAAAGGAAGCTAATTTATAAGTTGGGGAATTACAGCATGATACTACTGGTCTAATCGGGGAATTAGGTTAATGGATTTTGAGGAACCCATATAGCCGAGGTATTTAGGGTTTTTTGTTAGAAATTTAACATTGTAATATGAAGTATCCTCAAATATTGGCGATTTATAAGCTTGTAATGATTTTTTTTATATTTTGTTGGAATTTGTTGGTAGGATCTGTTCGTAACACGTATTATTTATCACTAGTAAGAAAGATTTCCACTTTTGAGTTGTACTCAGAACGTTTCATTATGATTATTGTATTGCCTTTATCGGCTTTTGTTAGAATTAAATTTTCATTTGTTAACTTTTTACGAATGCTATTCGCTTGGAGAGGTTCGGGGTTGAACTTAGGATGATCAGATCGCGTAAAACTTCTGCACTTTTATATAGAAATGTTTTAGGTGTCAGGTGTAGGGCCGTTTCAATATCTACAGCCACGTTCTCCACTGCATTGTTGAATTTGTTTTTGTTTGTATAGTGGAGGTTGTATTTCAAGCCTTTTGAAAGTAAGGTCATTTCATCTGAGGTAAATTGTACAGATGAGAGATTCTGTACTCGATCATAAAATTGATGTGGTGATGAAGGTGGATTATTCGGTTTATTAACTGAACACAGATTTTGCAGTTTTTTTTATCTAGGTTAACACGTTTTAGAAATGATTCCATAGACACGATATTTCTGATTTTATCATCGAACAGGTCCCATTCGATAGGATAAAGTTTAGGTACTAATTCAATATGTAAGATTTTCACTTTTAATTTGATATTATTGCGTTCCTTATACGCGTTCTTCAAGTCTTCTTTTAACCAAACCGACGCCCAGTCTAGCAAATCGTTTGTCCCCCGAGTTATTTCATGACCTGCGGAGGACGCAGACCATCTCGAATCGACTAAATTCAAAAATTAGGTTGTGGACCTCGACTTCTTGAATCGATTAAGCCCCTCCTGTTCTTCACCCGATTTTTATTAAAAACATAATAATTATTGTCAAAAACATAATGGCGTGCAAAGTTGGGTACTGGAACTTTGCCGCCGGTTTATAACCAAATTAAAATTGACAAGACATAGAACTTAATTCTATTCGATTCCGCGGATACGTAAACAGGCCTGCAACATCATTTATTAAGATCTGTTTACTACATCCGCGGAAATCGTCGCAGACAATACACATTTACTAGTTTTAAAACTAATCGAGCCAGTTCGTTATGCCGCTGAACGGATCAGCCAATCGGGGCTCGAGCCAAGGGCCGAGACCGTCGCCGGGTAAGTGGTAGAATTGGCGGGGGGTCGGGGAAATGTCCCGTTAACGGTCACAAGCGACTCGTCGGATTAGGCACGAGAAAACGTCACTCAGTGGCGTAGGAAACGAAGACGAGAAGTGCTCGTTATCTTGTTCTTTATCTCTACGCCAGGAAATGTCGCTTCATCGAGCCTAGTGTGACGCTACGTGACCTTTACGGTCTATTTAAAATTAAATATCTTAATACTAAATTAAATAAAATAGTAAATTAAACATTTACTACGTCCGGTACAGGTGTGTTCTACTTATTTTTCGGCGTTCAAGGTTATTTTCAAACTGCGATTAATCGACATTGTGATGACTTATTTACATGATTTTACTTACTCCCCCCAATTCCAATTCGGACGGGTTTTTAAAAATAATGATTTATTATCGGTAAAACCGATTTAGTCCGAAACAGCTTTCACAATAATAAAAACTAAAAATGCTTGCAGAACTTAATAATAATATTATTAAATTTGATTTCCATTAAGTTAAATGGTGTTCGACGAATTAAACACAAAAACAATTAATACGAAATAATTTGTTTTTGAGCAAAATAAGAAAGAACATGAAATCACGAGCAAAGCCGGGTAATAAAACTAGTATATGTAACTAATGTATACAATTAACTTACTACTTGAGTGAAGAAGATGTTTAACGCTAAAATATATTATTTATTTATTTGTATTCAGTAAAATGCAAAGATAGTATAATATTATGCACAAAATGAAATAATGAAGATCTCCACCATCGCTGAAACTCTACTCAACAGTACAGCCACGGGCAGAGCGCTGAGCAATGAGCATGGGCAGCCATACCGCCCTAGGACAGTCGTAGTCGAACCTACAAACACAGAGTACTAGGTAATCGAGGTACCGACAGCGATCTCCATTACACACAGCCTTTCACTGCGCAATAAAGTGACCTTCAACTGGGGGCGGGAAGGAGACAACACCAGGACTTTCCCATTCGCACATATGCTAAAATACACCGGAAAACCATACCGACCAGGAAAAGCCAACAGTTAAGCTGAAAACTCCATCAAAATGGGCGCTCATTATATCACGAACTGAATTTTTCAAAGGTGATGATGATTCCTTTTTGCGAGAAGCTTCCATTTTGTTTCATCATGCTGTCACGTAAACACTTCTCATGAAAATTTGTAAATCATGGGTACCTATCAAAACGTGCATTAATAGTCAAAAGGAAAAATAAATCAGTCTGCCCTTTGTGAACACCTTTTTGCGATGGACTTATATTTTGCCGTGATGTGTTTGCGGAATACGGAATATTCTATATGGATTAAGTGCACGATAACTAGGTATCACGTTGTCCCGTTCTTGCGCAATGTGAGACGGTATTGAGTGCATTAGAAAATTATTACGTGTCTCGTTCTTACTCGTAGATATTTAAAAACGTAGAAAAGGAAACTAGTGCAGAATAAAAAATAATGCACAGCAAATTAAATGCAACCGTTTCGCTCGTTTGCATTCGCTCGTTTTCCAAGATTTATTTAGAAGACTGTAATGCTACATTTTGCCCACTTAATAGAAAGTAGCTGTGTATTCGGTGAAAAGGAAAAACGATTGGCAAGTCTTTATTACGAAGTGTCGTCCATACTCGTATTAAAAGGAAAAATAGTAAAAAATTCGGTAGCAGAGCTGATAAAAAGCTTTTTACAAAGACCGTACTCATAAAGCAAGCTTCTAAAACATGATTTCGAATGCGCTCACCATTCCGTACACGAATAGGCGAGCAAGTAATGTGACGGCACTTTATGAAAGGACTGGGGACATTACTTGATCTGCAAATAACAATCCACGTATTTCGGATATTCTTTGTTACTCCAATATCTTTCATTAGCAGGCGAAGTTTTCCTACCGAGATATTATTCAGCGAAAATGATTTCCCGCCTTTCATTGTCTGTTCATAAAAGGAAAAATAAGCTTTAAGTTTCGGAGTTGAATAGGTTTATCTTTGGATACGCAGCTTCTTGTTACATATCGAATATCAAAGGCAGAAGGTAACCCACGTTTACAACCCACAGCAGATTATTTAGTAAATTGTATAGATGAATTAGACATTTCACTCAAAAATTGCCCTAATAATCACTTTGTAGTTTGCCAATTCAAGTAATACTGCAAATGATTAATATGTAAAATCTACACGGCTAGTTAGAAAAATTTATAGCATTTCAAAAGAAAAAAAATCCCCATACTACAATCTTTCAAATTCTAAGAAATAGGTGCAGCTTGAAAATTTTGTCAGGCAATTTTGAACGTTTTACTTAAAATTCCAGTACGGATTTCATATAGAATTTAAAAGACAGTTTCACAGGATTATTGTCTTTTGAAACTTTATAAATTTTCCTAATTAACAATAATAATAATAATTATTTATTTGAAACGCATTGACATGATGGGGTCATTGGGGTTCAGTAGAAAACAGGTAACTTAGTTGAGTGTCAAGTTTTTTTATTAATTCACAATGAAAAACACATTCTAAATTGGTAGGTATTATGGGTTTCACGTAATTACACGAACTGTTTCTGTGGGTAATCTGCACACGGTCCAGTGGGGAGATTATCAGCCGTGTCGATGTTGGCGTTGGAAGTCTCGGAGAGCAGGTGGTACTTCCGGTAGGGGGAGGTTTTGGTGCTGGGCGGACACGCGGTTCGGCTTCCGCTTGACGACCGGTTTCAGACGGTCCAAGAGGATGGCCAGCAGGATGCCAGAGGCGCTCGACTGCTGTCTGGTCGCGATTCCTATGGCTGTGGATATGTGGCTTGATGGGATCACGGCGCTGGAGGGCAGGAGGCGAAAGGCACTCGACTGCACTCGAACGGTGGGCGTTGGGGTTCGACGGTTCCTGCCGAGTCGGTCGGTATTTCTTTCCACAGCGTCTCAGGCTGGAGAGGCAAGCGGCGCGTTTGCTTTGTAGGAGACGGGAGTCTCGACTACGACAACTGATCGGACGGTCTCCACTGACTCGTCTGTCTCCACTGACTTTGCTTTGGCCAAAATCTACCATTTTAATCATATCCGGATAACTCTTCTTCGGGTTCCTTCGTGAACTCCGAACTATGCGTCGGTGGCTTATAATCGGTTCGCTGTTGCTGACCGAGTTAATTGCCTTAACTGCTCGCTTCTTTTGGCAACTGCAAAATTCCCGGAATTTAAAGACGGGAGTTTGTACATTAGCCGCAGGTAGACAGACCTCGGGTACCGTATTCGGGATTAGGATAGCTCGGTGTTTCCCGTACTTATGACTTGTATCAACATATTATTTAACAACAAAATGTAAGAAAGCTTTGATTGCCCGACTAGGAAAAAAATCATTTTTAGGACAGTCAAATTGACAAGTTTAGTTCATATTAAGTGTCATTATACAAAAATAGAAGGGGAAAAAAGCTAGTGTTGACATAGTATGGTTATATAGTATATCTAGAGAAAAGGTATAATAATTTAGTATAAAGAGATGTGAAAAAAACAATTGTGTATACCAGATAATTTGAGTATAGTATAATAATTAATACAGAATAACAGTTAAGTTCAAAGAGATAAGAAAAAAAATATAGAGTAATCGTTTACGTATACCAGATCATTTGAGTGTAGTATAATAGTTAAATACTTATGAAGAGATGAGAAAATTTTTTTTATGGAGTAAACAATTATGTATAAGCGTTTGATAGGTACTGGTTGGTGCTATGAGGAAAAAAATGCGTTTAAAATTGAGTAATATTGATAAGATTGAGTTATCACTCAGTTTTATGAGCCGACATCGAAACTCAGGGATGCATCACGAAGAGGGTGCATCAAAAAGTTGATAACATAAATATATTTTATTCAGTAAGCACAAAAAGTAACTATAGTAAATTGTTTTTAACCAAATGTTTGTCCCTTTTGCTTTCCTTCGTTGTGGGGTTTAACCCAGCTAAGATCTTTTCTGAAGGAGTGTGAGTGTGGCACTGAAGGAACAATTTTAAATACGTCAACAAAACGGGAGAATTGGTTTCTTTAAATGATATGTTTAAATAACAGTTCAACACAATTAATGTCTTTGGATTTTTTAAAAGTAAAGGCTCATCACTTGGCCATTAAAAAGCCCGCATGACATAAAAATTCAAATAGAATTTTAATATAAAGCTTCCCCTATCAAATTTAAACGAACTACCATTAGCGGAGATCACCCTCCCTACGGAACCTAACCCGTATCAGAAAACCCCCGCTTTATTCATTAACCCTAATAGTTAATCATTCTCAGTGATCATTATTATTAATAAATGACAAAATGTTGACTCGTGGTGATAAAATAATTTTGAAATAGATTTTTAGCCGTGTTATTAAAGACATGTGACATTCAGAAATCCTTTGGAAAACGATTTATTAAAAGTACCAACTCTGTTCTATTGACCGTCCAGCTAAACTTTGTAGATTAAAACTAACTAACTAACCATCACGACGTTTCCTCGTAGTGGTAGGCAGAGAGGACGGATCGCCAAACAACTTGATCTTGGAATACACTTCTTGCTTCATTCAAACAACGTCTCATACATTCTCTTCTGTTATTCCGACTTCTGACATGGCCGACTCAAGTATTTGATTCACTTGATCGTGCCATGTCTTCCTTGGACGTCCCCGGATTCTTCTTACATTCACATTCAAGTCATATATTCTCCTTACACTCCTTTCCCCGTTCATCCGCTCTACATGCCCAAACCATTTAAGGTTATATTCTTGCATTCTTCACGAATTTCACACTATTTTCACATAATCATACTTGGTTTTACCACACTTTCGCCTCTGAGATCTCATTTCTACAACATTCAGTTTATTTCCATCCTTCCTTTGCCACATCCACGTTTAGCTGCTATACATCAGGTTTGGTATCAGCACTCCACTGTGGACTGCTAGCTTCGCTTCTTCGGGCAACTTTTTGTTAGCTCAAAAGTTTCCTGCATTAACCCTTTTTCCAATATCCCTTTCAGTCTTTCCATCTCTCGTAAACATGCTTCCCAAAAAGACAAACTAATCGACCTGCTCCAAGTATTTATCATTCACAACTATATTTCACACTGTTTTCGTACTCTCTCTTTCAAACGCCATGACTTTAGACTTACTTACATTCATCATTAGCTCATTCTTCATACATACTCAGTTCATCCTAGATACGAAGGACTGTATATCTTCCATACTGTTAACAACTGGCAACATACTTGTAGATTCTGATATATTATTTAGTCAGTTTTTATTCTGATATACTCGTAGATACACTGTTTCTCTTTTGTAAAATAATATTATTATGTATTTTTACGCAAAATTTTGTATTTTATCTGTATATTTTGATCATGTACCTTTTGTTTATGTTATTTTACCGTTGTTATGCTTTGAAAACTTGTTAATGTAAAACAAAATATTATGTACCAATGAGTCCCATGGGAGCACAACTTCGATTTATTTTTTATATGAGATAAAGAAAATATTACAATATTCGTTTACCGCAATTGACAAAGTTTGTTATTAAAAAATATCGTACTTGTGAATTCTAAATGCCTTGATACATTATAATAGCCAAAATCCGATGTGCAAATGCGTTAGAAAAAGAATTCATTCATTACCCAAACAATGACAAAAATATATTAGAAAAAAAATTGCCCGATTGAAGGGAAGATTTCTTTTGTTTATTGTGTTTAAGTTTAATTTGTAAAAAAAAATAATTTGTAATATTGTTATTTAATTTAAAAAAGGAACATTTATAAAAAAAGTTCTGCTAGGTCATAATATCAAACTGTCTTTCTTTTTGGCTAGTTTTGTTGTTTTCTCTCGATTCAACACGTTTTACTAACAAACAATGTAGGTCTAAAAGTAACAATAACGAAGCTATTATTTACTATGCGTTGCTAAAATAATCACTGCACGGGAATAATAACATCTATAAGAAAATCTAAGGGAATATTTTTAACGCCATTGACTTACGAATAGA
This sequence comes from Halesus radiatus, assembly GCA_022606495.2. Lineage (NCBI taxonomy): Eukaryota > Metazoa > Arthropoda > Insecta > Trichoptera > Limnephilidae > Halesus > Halesus radiatus. The sequence continues at coordinate 28,270 of JAHDVE020003571.1, forward strand.
ATGCTCCTACTTTTTTTTTATTTTGCATTTTTCAATAGGGCGCTGTACAAATACTACTTGCTGGGGTATGTCTTATTATGTACAAACAGATACAGAAACATACTTACCTGCACCTGGCAGGTGTTACGTAACGACAGAAAGATCCTAGGAGAACTCTAGCTACTCGTGAACAAACGGTAAAACGACGCCAGCGCCACGTTTGCAAAAACGGTAGCTTGCGCGGCCCACGTTCGTCACTTCTTCCCTCTTGCCCACCGCCTTCGTTCCAGTTAACTGCGTCTCTAAAAAGAGCGCGCTAAAAGGCCATTTTGGTAGCCGCAAATTATAAGGCCATATTATCATTAATGCTGGGTTAACGCCCACTGTGCGAGATGCTTTTGTTTATAACAGAGCACCGAAACATTGTGACTCGCCCGTAACAGTAACTTAACTTCAGTGTACTGATGTCCAAACCCGAGACTTCCACCTGGACCCTTTTTGCCGCCACAACCATGACTGTAAGCTGACTTTGTATTTCCTCTTATGTGTTGTAACTTATTCGAGTCCCCGTAATCATGCCCGTTTAGAGAATATCATAGAGAATAATCACCCGTAACTTCCATTTGAGGTTAGGCTAGCTGTCGATTATTGTAGCATAACTTACCATGTTTGTACCTTCCCCTGAATAAACCCTGAGTCTGAAAGCATTTAGTAGATTCATTTGGCGTAGTATTAGAGTCCCCCGACCCCAATTATAAGACTGCCTGTCGGCCTACGACCCTGCAGAGGAGATTCTTGGCCTGCCGGAACTGTGCTATTCGAATGTCCAGAGCCGAGCTCCCTGCCAAGACACCACCCCCAGGGTAAGTCTAAACCAATGAATTTTATCCCGTAACCGCTCTTTCCCAACCTTCCTCCTCTCCTTCTCCTTCACACAAGACCGCCTGTCGGTCAATTTAACTTAACACAGGTTACCGTTAAATTTCAAAGTTTTGGCTTGCTTCTCAAGCTCAATGATTTTGAATGCACAGGACACAATATTAGAAAACACTGCACATTGCATGATACTTGTTTTTTTTTTAAATAGAAATAAAAATAAAAATATTGCGGTTACTGTTTAGTTGACATTTGTCATTGATATTATATTTATTAGAAGGTTATTGGGAAAATAAGAGTAGGTTTTTATTTGAAACATTATTTTATTCGAGATTTTCGATAATAATTATTTACAGTTACAAATATTTATAATTATTTACAATGCCGCGGACTGCGAAAAGTTTCAAAATTTTCTCTTAATTATTTTAGGTGGGTATTAACGGCTAGCTTCGCAATATTGATTAGGAATGCAACTGATGCATATGATGTTTTTGCTTGTGTTTTTGTCGTCGTATATGCTAAAAATGAAATAAAGGTGAGGAATAAAGGCGAACTATTTGGAAGTTAAAAAAGTTAAGAAAAATTAACATTTTTTTAATAACGATAATTAGGTACCTTGTATAATTAGGTAACTAAAAAAATAGAGTTGTGGTAGTTTTTGAAAGATGGTAGAAGGTTGTGTTGTAACCCACTAAACAATCATTCCATTTCAATTGTCGGTCTTTCCCAAGGGCGATAGTGAGAGTATCTTCACGTATGCCACGTTTCGAACCCGTGGTTTTATGGTGATTAGGCCTCCCACAGAACATCGACAAAGGATTTATCGCTGATGTTGGTAACTAGTCATCGTTAACAATAAAAAAAAAACAGTTCACATCAACTAAATATGCTTATTATTGTTGACATGAACTGTTGTTTGATCGTTGGTGATCTGCAGTCTTGTTCAGTAACAATGACTAGTTACCGACATTATCGATAAAACATTTAACAGTGTTCTGTGCTAGGAAGCCAGAAGGAGTTAAATGTGAGGAAGATAAGACAACGATTCCGAATAAAATAACCGTAATATTTTTTTTACTAACAGTCTCACAGTATACAATATTGGCTCCGCATGAAATCACCCAAATAAAAATGTGACAGTACCTTTCAGTGTTCAGCCACCGCAATCTGAGGACGCTCCTTTATATTAAATGGTGATATAACATTTTAGCAGTCAGTGGGTGTCGATTAGTGTCACGTTTAAAGGGTCGTGACAACCGCTACGCCCGGCACTGGCCCGGCAGGCCGCCCTCCGCCCTTTCGCTACCCCGACCCCACACCAACAGTCAGCGCCCCCAACGGGTTTATAAACAAATATTGCCGTGAACGTTCATTATTTTTAGGGATAACGTAAGGTTAAATTGTAAAACTTTGTGTAAAACTAGGCTTGTGCAGAGACATGCTTTTTTTATTGGTCCTAAAATTTTTAATTTTCTATCTACAGAATGTAAGTGTCCAAACATATTATCTTTAAATACATACAAAAATGAAATAAATAAAACTGGATTAAAACCAAAGATATCAACCTTTTCCTGCTTAACTGTATATTTTCTACACTTTTTTTCGTTGTTTTTCGATTTGTTTTCTTATCTAACTTAAAATCTTTTATTTAACTTACCTTCAACATTCATGTATTAATACAAATAAACCAATATACTGCAACTAACTGATACCAGGTATACCCACGCACTGGCCTTGCCTATGTGGGATTTTTTGTTTTATATACATTACTCATAGGTTGTTCAGATGTAGTTATAATTATAATGTTAAAAAAAAAAACAACAACAAAAAAATGTTTATAATCATTGTACCTTATTTGTGTGAATGTATGTTTCAAAAAATGAATTAATAAATAAAAAAAAAATTTAAAAAAATAAAATAAAATAAAATAAAATAAATAAATCATTATTAATTCATTTATTATATTGTAATTCAACAAATTTGAAAATATAATAGTGATACGGGTGTAAAATGTACGTACATCGTATACTCGTATATCGTAGTCACAAAATACAACAACAAAGCATTGTGAATGCCTCACAAACCTTTATTTTTAACCCTTTGTACTCGAATTTTTTTTAATATGGCATTCCAGCTACTCCATAGTGTAATGTAAAAATATGAGGAAAAATTACTCGACATTTTTAGAAAATTAGAAAAATATATTTTTTGGTAAGGAAGTAAAAAAAGATGTAGTTATGTTAGGAAATATATATTTATTATCACATAAGATTGTTAATAAAAAAAAATTTGCATATTCTAATCTTTATAATTTTTTAACGTGAGGTATTTTAGAAAGCAGTCGCCCAAATGCATACGTGGCTTGTTAGGACACGTGTCACAGTACTCACTGGTTTACCGTCTGCCACCCTTTTCTGCCCTTTTCGAACAGACCACACAATTCGTTTTGGGACATTTTCTCAAAATATGGAGTTTTCCATTGAGCCTGGTCTCTGATGGAGTGGCAGTAGATGGTCTACTTCGAGGCTTTTTGTGCTCACCCACTAACTGAACTACTCAAATTTTGATAAATTTCAAATATCTCAATGGTTTTTCGTTGTTATTTTTTTTATAGATTTATATAGAATGTATGAGATAATGGAACATATCTCCATCCCGAAAAAAGAGTTTACGCTACCATTTCAACGATTATTGTTTATGTCGCCGCAGCGGCGCCATCGGAGTTGTTAGAATATTTTCTATGTCGCCGCGGCGGCGACAACGGAGCACAAAGGGTTAAATTGTTAATGGTATTATAGACAGCCCTGATTAGTGAGCCTAATTAAATTAAATATTCCAACAAGAACAATTCGATGAATAAATTTATTCAACCGTAACAGTAATTTCAGGACTGAGTCATTCAAAAACTCGCTTGTACCTAAACTTCAGGCAGAAGTTAATACTTTTTCAAAAAAGACTATAGTAGCATACATCCTCAACAATTATTAACAATATACGTGTCTAGAGCAAAGTACGAGTGAATGCGCTGTGTTTTTAGAATATTGTATCGCCTGTGTTGTAAATTATATGGAATTGTACATCCGATGTTATTGCTGAAGTTGTGGTGTAAACACCATTTAATATTTAGTTGTCGTATTTCGTGAAGGCTATCTACGAGTATTCTATCTATTTACCTACTTCGATGCACCTGCGTAATTTCAATTTTAAAACAAAATATGTAAAAGAACATATAAGGTGTATACAATGTGATAAATAAATACTTGAGCCGGGCCATGTTAAGAGTCAGAATAACATAAGCTTATGTACGATACGATGTATGAATGTGAATGAAGCACGGAGTGTGTGCTAAGACCGAGGTGTTTGGCGGTCCGTCCTATCGGCCTATCCATGCTGAGAAACGGTGCGATGGTTAAGCTAGTTAAATAGTGGTTTATTTTAATCGGACATTAAGGGTGCAGTTTGTCGAAGATTTGGTTATTATTGTCGATTGGGATCGTAAAGGAATATGGAGATTAGATTGGACGAGATGAAGGTTGCGGATATGGTGAATTGACATTGGAGTGAATCATTGAATATCATTTGAAAAACAAGCAAAATAATATAACCTTTTCCGATAAACAGGGTAAGACAAGGTTGAACCCAAGAATCTGGTATTTTTATATAGTACGTAATGTCTTCGAAGGGCGAAACGGCTTATCTTGCAAGGTTGAAAATAATGTAGAAATATAAATCTACAAATTAATAAAAAAAATACTTTTTTTAAACCACTGTTTTTAATATGAAATTATTTGCATGTTTAAGAAGCAAAGCTCCCCTCATCAGGATAAATAAACAATATTACCTACTAGAAAATAATGGCAAGTATAGACAAATAATTAGCAAACAGCACAAGTTAAACATTTAAAAAAAGTGATGAAAGCAGGTAAGTAATTAATTAAAAATGCAATACTGTAAAAATAATAGAAATTTTTTTTATTATAAAATATAAATTAAAAACAAACTGCCATGAAATTTTTTTTTTATTATTATAAACAAAAATCAAGAAAATAGGAAGGCATTCAAAATAAATGAATAAATTTAAAAAAATTATTGTCAGAAAAATTTATATTAATAATACTATAAATGTTGATATTTATTTAAAAATAAGTTTAGGAGATTACAATTAAAAAAAGAGATTATTAATAATACTTAGTTGACCTTTAACACTTTTAAAATTAATTTGTTTTTAGAATAATTATAAACTATAATTTATTCAAGAGATTGGTATTCACTTTGTGGCGTCATTATCAATAAACGAATTAAAAAAAAACTTTGTATTCACCATTTTATTAATATTAACAGATATCTACATGTTTCCTATACATTCCTGATAAAGAAAGAATCGCTTTCGAAGCATGTAGAATATCTGTGTATATTAATAAAGTGGTGAATACAAATGAAATTTTTAATTAATTTAATGATAAATTAAATCAATTAAATGTTAAAATTGCGCTGGGAAAGGTAAGATTCAGACAAACATATTGGGGGCAAGTATTTGCGCCGTGTCTAATGAATGTCACCCTCTCGGCAGTGAGAAATTAAACA
>JAHDVE020003572.1:0-105388 GCA_022606495.2 Halesus radiatus
AAGGTATCTTTCCAGACAAACTAAAAGTTGCAAAAATTATTCCTATACATAAAGACGAATGTAAAAAAAATGTCCAAAATTATCGTCCAATCTCTATACTTCCAGCTATCTCCAAAATTTTTTGAATGTGTCATCAAAGAAAGACTATTGAAATATCTCGAACAAAACAAAATTCTCACCTCAAAACAATACGGTTTCAGACGACGATCTAACACTAAATGCGCGGCTTTCGATTTCATATCAAATCTGCAGAAACATATTAACCATGGAGATTTTACAGCGGCAATATTTATTGATCTAAAGAAGGCGTTTGACACGGTGGACCATAACGTATTGATCGAAAAACTGAAACATTTGGGTATTGTTGGTACTCCTCTGGAACTTTTCAGATCTTACCTATCAAATCGCTTTTCGGCAGTAGAACTGGGTGGAGAAATGAGTGAATTGGGTGAAATAACATGTGGAGTGCCACCGGGATCAATTCTTGGACCGTTGCTATTTCTAATATATGTTAATGACATAACAAAGTGGGGCATTAAAGGAACTCTTCAACTTTATGCGGACGATACTGTAATTTTTTATAACAAAAAAAACCTAGCGGAACTTGAAATGGAAATGAATGCGATGTTTCCCATCTCACAACCTGGTTGAGAATAAATAAACTGACCCTTAACGTAAAAAAAACGCATTATTTACTATTTGGCAACAAGAAAAATTCCAGCCTCGATATCAAAATTGGTGACAACTGCCTCGAAAAGAAAACGACAACAAAATATTTGGGCCTTATAGTAGATTCTCAACTCTCGTGGGATCTCAACATAAATCATGTAAAGGAGAAAATTACCCCCATAACTGGTGTGCTATATAGACTTCAAGGATTACTACCCATTCCGTTACTAACTGCAGTATATTACATGGTACATTCACACATTTCCTATCTCTGCTGTATCTGGGGCTTTGCCTCGAAGAAATTGATTGCTGATCTGCAGGTGGTTCAAAACCGAGCCCTCAGAAATATTTTTGGACTTCCATGGGACACTCATGTCAGGGACATCTACTCAGTTTCCGGTATCCTTCCAATCGCGATCCTTCCTAAGTATGAAATCACCAGCACCATCCTACAAATTACTCAACAATCAACTCACACTAACGTCAAGCCACTTTACAATCAAGACATCCACAACCACAATACTCGAAATAACAATAAAATCCGCATTCCTCAAACACACACTACAAAATATGGAATAAAATCTTTAAACTACATTGCCTACACACTTTATAATTCGCTTCCAGATATGTACAAAACCATCCAGAAAAATAAAAAATCCCAAAATGATGGTATAAAGGAATACTTTTTAAGGATATTTAAAAATGAAAATCAGTAAATCCATATTTGTATATTTTGTTGTTCCCTTATATGTTTTCTCTTGTGTGTTGTTCTATTTAACTTGGCCTTATAAAATTATTTCTGTCTGTATGTGAAACTTCTATTTTTGATATTTTGCTGTCAATGTAAAATTGTATGTACTATCTCCTACTTATGTATTGTAAATTCCTCCCGTCCTAAAATGAGTTTTGAAACTCATCGGGATTGCTTTAGCAAGAAATAAATATATAATAAAAAAAAAAAAACCCGTTTCAACGGTGTCCCGTTAGCGAAGATGTTACACTGAGTTTGATCCCTTCTCATAACCATTTTTGTGATGTTTATACCAATTCCTGCCGCCGTGCACTCTTCATGGAAGCGATTGATCCACTCCTGTGGCCTCTCCTGGGACGCGGTTAACCTCGCAATGTCATCGATAAACAATAACGAGCTGATTTCTGCATCGTCAACTATTGCTACATGCGGTGTTTAGGTATATCGGCTGATTCGGTTCATGAAGATAGAGAAAAGGATTGACGACATGGGGCACCCTTGTTTGAGGCCAATTTCCAATTAGAATTCTTCCAAAACTTTACCGTTAGTCCTACTGCTTTTCTCGTATATCGATGCTATACTTTTCAGAAGTCTAAGTTGAACTCAGTATTCTTTGGCCATCTTCCACAGCAGCTAGTGCTGTAATAAATTATATGTCTTCTCTGAGTCGATAAAACCACCAGTTGTAGATATATAGTTACTTTTCAAAAAATATATATTCAAGTGTCATTGCGTATCGTATTTGAATCTGACATAATTTAAAAAAAAATGTTCAACGCCGATTCATGTAAAAGTGTTTCTTGTACTAAAAAGCATCTCCTGTCAGTGGTGTCCATTGATGTATGACCAAAGGTAGGCTGTGTGTAATTTTTTTTTTAGATTTAATGAAAATCAAATTTAATTTGTGTAGTTTTTTAAATTCGGGTATGAATTTTGCATTGAATATTTGAAAATGGCCTTTTCATTTTCTTATTAAATAGTGTTACATAAAAAGAATTTACCAACGCAGAACGATTGTCACATAAAAAAAAATTGACGAATTTATGGAAAGCACAATTTTAACGAAAAAATCTTTTTTTCTTACGGTCAACACAGCTTTTAGTCCACAGTCCACCTAACATTGTTTTTTATAAAATCTATTTTTTATTAAGTTTGCAATGTTTTACTTATTCACTATTAAATTTTCAATTCACTTTCATCATGTATTTGTTTGAAAATTGCGTATAATTAATACCCTAATTTGATCGGTTTATGTAATATCACGCACATATGCTAGTAATGATGAATAAAACATGCAAAGGAAATACATCTTTCTTGAAGTAGGTAAACTAAATATTCAAAGGTCCGACGAATATTATTAAAAGCGGGTCGGTAAGAAAAGCATTGGAAATCATAACTCTGTTTCCTAAATGTGAGGTTTTCAAGTAAGTTTTTCAATTGCGGATAAAAACGATCGAAGATTTGAAAAAAAGGTTGCATTAAATGTTAAAAAAATAGTATACGAAATCACTAAATATACCTCGAGATATTATTGATTATAGAAACACATCACGTTCATCTTTAAATGCCGCATAGTTAGATATCTCGCCGAACAAACAAAACCATTTAAACTTGGCACAATGCGAGAGCTCATCTATTCACGCTCTTAGAAAGTAATATTGTTCTAGCATACTCCGTTGAGTTTGAATTACAGTTCGTTTGCTTTCACATACACAACTATTTACTGAATAAGTATATCTACAATTTAACGAGAATCCTTAAAATAAATGGAATAATTATGCCTTCTAAAGTAAACAGAAGCTCTCTGAGAATCTTGAGAAAATGAACGTACTTCTTCAACGTACAAAGGTAGTTATAAGGTTTTAGTAAGGCATTCTGGCATACCGTATATTACGTATTATTTAGTTCACCAGTTTCTCTTCAGTATTTTCCATTATGATTTTAAGAGGGTACGATAATATGCTCGTATCTAATAGCAGTCGGGTGGCTTTCCCAATATTTTTTCGTTGAACTATAATATTAAATCTGTTAAACGACAAGTGAGAATATCTGAGCTTCTGCTAATGATATAAAGGGCTTAAATACTCTTAGAAATCTGTAAAATATTTAATATTTCATCTCACGTAGGGTTCTTTGCGAAGAGAAATTTCTTAGACGTTGATTAATGAAAATGATTAACGAACGTTCCTGAAATTCAATTATTGCCAATCAGGCAACGAAAAATAGGCAAGCGGTTTGTTCTCGCTTTCAAACTCTCTCTTTAAGATATACATGACTGCAAAATTGGGTTCCTTTTATCCGAGCAGTAAATATTTATCCTAATAAAACCGATAAGTAACGCTTATTATGTAACCAAATTTAATACAATATTGACAGGCCATCTGTGAGTAAGGCCTAGAAAAGTTTGTACCCTTACCAATATCTCGCCAAACAAACTTGGAGTTAGTTTTGGAAAATTTATCGAAGCTATCAAATTTCAGCGTCAACACTCCGTTCCAATTCCCCATTTCTACGACCTCTCGCTAACTATTTTGGAATGTACGCAAACAACAGTGCACCATATCGTCGCCCACAACAGGCGTATCTCAAATTTAGCAACTTTCCAGAAGAGCCAAAAAACAGTTTTTTTCCGGATTCTTTTACATTATATAACGTGTTCGCTAATAGGATAAAGAAAATTATTTAATCAAAACACCATTACCGAAACACGAAATGAAACGTATAAGAATTCGGAAAAAAACGAGATTTTTGGTTCTCCTGGAAATTTGGTAAATATGAGATACAACTGTTTGTGTTGTGGGCGACGATATGTAACAACTCCATACTTTTAAATTAAATTTTATCATAAAATGATTTGGCTTATATAGTCAATCGGTATAAAGTTACAAAAGGCAAACATCTAAAGCCTTTTCAAAGAGACTCGCGAAGTAAAAAAAAAAAAGATTGCAAAGACACTCCATTTTCTAAGGAAATTCCTTTGTAATTTCCTATTACAGCCAAATGGTACAATAAATTAAGATTGGATAAGTCCTTTGGCCATTACAATAATAGCACTCGACAGAGGAGCTGACTGGTCGCCTGTCCGGCGAGGGATGGGGGGGTGGTGGGCAGAGGTAGGGGGAGGAGATAGTCGAGGGTGTCCACGAATAGTGGCATAGTACGGGCATGTCCACTTTATTATGGTCATCAGGAGACAATTGAAGCTCATTGAAGTCGGTGGCGATTTCGGGTGTTAGAAACTACTGAAATAGGAAGTCTGCAACTTGTTTGATTTATCCTCGACTCAAGTTCTATTAATACAAGAAACTGAAAGTTCGTATTGGGTTTGAACTCCAATAAGATTGCACGCTTTATGCAGAACATTAGAAGGTAAGACAGTTGTTTGATTACATTTCTTAGTAACATGTACAAAGTACCGTTTTAACGAATGAGACTTGGATCATGCATATAATAAGTATGTACATACTGAATATTAGAGCGATTCATCATTTAAGTCATCAGTGCCACGAAGGAACATTCTTACGTAAGTATTATCTAATATCCGATATTTTTTTCCTCAAAATTGTGAAATTTAAAATGCTAGTATGTAAATGACGTTAGTATTTATATATTTTTATTTGCTAAGCGAATTTTCTGAAAAGATTCATTAAAAGTAAAACTAAATAAGAAAATACACAGAGCACTTGAAGGAGGCACATGTTCGTATTGCGTCAGTGGCCCTTTGATCTAAATATAATTCACCGCCATGTTTTCTTTACAAACCTGTCACATTGAACGATAAACTGTTTCAAATTTTAATACTCTAAAAGGACACATATAATTTAAAAAATATATAAAATTTGAACGTAAACATGGAAAAGCTTTTTTTAAGTCGCTTACCAATGGTTTTTTAAACTGTAAAGAAAACTAATAAACTGTAACAATAACACTTGTTTGCCATACTAAAAACTCACTTTCGTATACAAATGTAGTGTAAAGAATACGGTTACTTAATTTGTTTTACGTTACATCGAAAATATTTAATAAAAAATCCGCAACTTCAACCACACTTTCACAATTGGGGCATTTTTTCATGTCTGTTGAAACACTTTTTGAAAGCGGTATTGCTAGTATAATATGATCCAATTAAAGAAAGAGCTTATAAAATACATTGCTTTTTGTTTTATATAATCAAAACGCCGTATTTATCGGACAATTTACAAAATAAACTACCGTATTTTTGATTTTTTGGAAGAAACCAAACCTCATTTGATTTTGACATTTGCTGTATATTTGGTACGTAAAACCATTATGCGCTTCACTTTAAACGTTTACATATCATCTGTTTTTTAACGAACCGTTTTTACTGAATATTATATGTGCTTTTATGAATTATCACTAAAACACGTTTCAATGACACACATACGTGATTTAAAACGTCATTCGAAATGTACAATACCGTTCCAACAGCGTGATGAATTTATGAAACACGAAAGTTTTAAAAGAAAACATAACACAAACGAATAAAAAAATTCACAAATACTTAGTTCTTATATTGTGTTAAATAATAATATAGTTTACTTGATATTTTGATTAAGTTGAAGCACACAATTCAATGGTTGTCAGACAGCTCGCTGTACGGCGAACGTCAAAACAAGCGATGGCAATCGACTGCTTTTGGTAATATATTTGAATTATTTAAAAGAGTCTATGGTTTATATCAGAAAACAAAGAGACAGAGTGTTTTTTCTTTCCTTTTAACTCTGTTTTTTTTTTTACAGTAACTCCACACAAGAGACCAAGGAGGAAATAATTTCCCTCAAGGCCTATATCATCTTTGGGGATGCTGTGTGGAGGATCTTTTAGAGGATAGGAAGGAGTGAACTTGGGTCTTGAAGAGACCCATGTTATAGGATGGAGGAAACACAGAGGCCGGCAGATCATTCCACAGCCGAGCTGTTGAACACAAGAACGAGTCGTAGAAGCGACCCGTTCTCATGTGACAAATGTCAACCGTGTTCAAATGTTGGGCGCGTTTGGCGTGTTTCCCGACTATGCACCGGTGCCGAAGGGATCAATGACGCTAGTTCCTCGGAGCATCTTCCATTAAAATACCGGTAGAACAAGGACAGCATTCCCACCCGACGTCTGTGCTCCAAAGATTGATTGTGCTCTACAGATAAATCATATATCTAACCGTAATGCGAATTGTTGATTCCACTGACAGGTTAAAATGTTAATTTACCCATAAAAAAATGTATAAATCATAATAAAACACGAAAAATAATAATTCATACACCATAAGTCTGATTTTACCGAAACAAGATTTTTCCATGAATAGCAAAACAAAAGGCAGCGATAATTAATTTAATTTGTTAATTCGTTTGACAAAGTCCGACGTTCCATAATTAAGAAAGAGGAGGGAGGAGATAAGACCGAGATAAGAAACCATTTAAAATTAAATTGTTCAAAACTTCTCTCAAGAACAATAAAACTCACTTTGGTTTAACCGTACATTAGTGGAGATTTAATGAATCCTTAATACGGCAGTCGCTAAGAAGCCTCGGACTTCCACAATGGCAAGAGGAATGTGTTCGCAGACTTGAGAAAGGAAAACAATGTTATAGAGACGAATTGCAAAAATAACTGTAAAATCTCATTAAGATTAAAGTTGCTCGAATAATACCGCAGTTTCTTTGAATTAATATTAAAATAATCTGTCTTAATACACTCCACGAACTATTCAGTGTTAGATATAAATCGTATTCTTCAAAGTGATTTGGTAACAAAATCAATTATTGTGTTATACTTCCTAAAAAAACATTTTCCCTTCACTCCCATTTTTGGTCAGAGCAAGATTCAACGAAGAAGGAAAGAATTAAAAAAAAAAGATAAATAAAGCTTTTGTATGGTCCCGCCAGGCATGGAGGAAATTCAGCAGTTTATTTCAGTACACAAAAGTAATTTAGCTAGAATTCGCTCCAACAAACCCGAGATATTGACGACTGAGTTTAAGCTGGAGGTCTTTTATCTTTGAGCTTTGCGAGACTTTTATTTCAACTTTTACATTCTTAAATTTATGCATAAACTTTCAAAATTGTTCCGAAACTTTTTTCAATGCATTTGTTATTTTAGCGAATCAAACAAATGTACTCTAAATAACTTTGTTCATTACTTAGGTTGCTCTCTACTACTTTCTATTTTATCGCGAGATGTTTCACTCGTTTTTCGGGTTCACCTTGTACAATTTCCAATTTTTCGCAGTATTTTAAATATTCCTTAGCACAAATCCAATCATTTGCATATCTTTGCCAATTTAAGTCGAAAAGAAAGATAAAACCGTTATACAATAGTTTTCCGATAATTTACGCGTTTGAATTTTTTACTTATCTCTATCGCAAATTTCACTTTTATCTCTCTTTTCGTATACTTTTTTGCTCACGCTTTTCTAACATAGACTTTTAAATGGCCTCATTTAAAATCAATTTTATAATAGTATAAAACATCACTTCTATATGCCTTCCTCAGGGTTGAAAACTAAGTAGGTTCATAGAGGCCCTGTCTAAACCACGGTTGTGTCGAAACCGTTGACGTATTATCATGAATGAAAGTAAATTAGGTGCACAAAACAGAATTTTATTTTCACATGGTGTTTACTTAAAAACATATTAGATGCATCATTCTCACCTGAGGGAAATCTCTGTCACTGGATAGATGCTGGAAGTGTGCGAAGAACGTCTTCCCTCCCCGCATGGCGTGCAGGTAGCCCAACCGGATGAGGGGGGCGGCCGTGTGTCCGTCACTGAGCACCTGGCGCAAACAGACAATATTTCTCTCTTGGTAGGTCATTATACTCGTAGCAGAGCTGTTAGCACGCCATCAATGTCTTATTGGGAAAACTATAGGTAAAATAAATAAATGGATACATGACATGAAAGCGTGCTGACCGTCTACGAGCTTCGGCCAAATTGCACGGATTATCATAGCGACGAAGCCAATGAAAGTAATTCGTTTGGTGTGTGGGTAGAAAAAAAAAAGGGGTGCACCGCTGGGCATAGATGCGATTTGGAGTAGTATGGGTTAACGGTGTTAATGACACTTTTGTGAGTGCGGTTTCATAATAATAATGGTTCATGGCTTATCTCCCTTATTTCTATTACCCGTGGGTACCTACAACTAGGAAGATATACTACTTCAAAGCCATTTTATTATAGTTAATATTTCAATACAAGTACAGCAAAATTACTATCTTACGAGTACCTATTTTCGACTATTGTAGATGAATATGGATATGACGAATGTTTTTCCGAGTACAATTAATAAAATAAAATATTACCACAACTGGAATTAAACCATCTTATTTGGGTATGTAGGTATATTTTACACAATAGGTAGGTACTTAGTATTAAAATGGATAAGAATTAAACCAGTCTTAAGAAGATTGTTTCACAATAAATGAAAGGAAATTATCTCAATATCGTTGGAAATCACATAAAGAAAGTAGACACGCTCAAGTGTTATCGCTATGTTATATTAGGCGGGTTTGCGATTTGGGACAAAACATTGATTTAGTCGACGAATAATGATAATTAAATATAATTTACCACATTAACTTGAGGATTTCTGATAAAAAAACATGTAAAACAATGATCGACCATGCAGCAGGAAGGGTAGGTTTCTTATTAAAAAGCATTTTTATTTCGATCTCCTTAGAATATACAAGACTGGCATGACGACCTCCATAAAACTGCTTGATGGCCTGGGATGGTATTTGATACTAAAATGCTCTTATTAAACATCAACATATTTACAGAATATATACTGCTAACATTTTAGGGGTAATTGACAATAGTGACACAATGGCGAAACCTATAAACACAAATCGACAAAAAATCCCTTCAATGAAGATAGAAAAAGATGAGCTTAGATACCTGCAAAGAAAGGGAAGGGTAATGGTGAAAAGTTTTATATTGTGAAGTTCAGCTTTCTGTAAGTGGCCTAAAAATAACGAATTGACCTGACAATGAAATTGGCGGAAGGCAGACCTTTTTTTACCTAAAGGCCATCTAAACGTAGGTATTCTTAACCGTTGATGCGTAACCAACATCCGGAAACGAAATTCGAATACAATGCTCGTTTTGGGTAAAGTACGTTTTATTTTCACATTGCAGTGTTGATCTTTAATTTTTCTTTGTTATGTGATCTTAAAATAACCAATTTCCCTGTTTCGGCGAAAGGTGAACTTTTAGAAAAGGGCCATCTATTCGTGTTCTTAGCGAACTGACCTGTAGTAACTCACTTCTTGAAACAAAAACCGATTTCAAAACACGTTTTTCATTTAAGTTAACATGTTTCAGTAACCTAAAACATGTATTAATTTTTGGCTAATTAAATGTTGGATCGAATAAGATCGGGTACATAAAGCAAATCAGAATAAAAACTTTAATTTATTTCCGTTTTTGGAATAACGTAGTGAAGCTTAATAACTTCATTAACCTCAAAACCCGGATGACTCCGGAAAAACCATAAGGACCTGGATTCGGGTCCCAGCTGCTACGGTTATCTTTTTCTTTTCTGCGGTTTTTCAGTTTCATGTTTCATTTGAGTGTTGTTAATAATATTTTCAATCATTAAATTTATTTACGTTATTGCTTGTGAATTAGGATTGATTTATTTAAAAAAATAATCTGACCCCTCTAAAGAAGTTAATAATGTGTCCCACTTGGTATGTCAAAAAGTGTAGGCTAAAGAAGCTAAAGATTTATCTATAATGTGTCATCAATATCATTGGAGATTATGGTGCTGAATTGATGTAATTATATTCAACATCAGTATTTTGGACAGCATAATGTTTCAATAAATACTTAACAATACAGTAACAGCAACATAAGTTTTATCAAGACAATCTGAACACATTAGGTGAGGTGCCTCCCAAGAGTATCTGCTAAGGCTATAGTAAATGATCTTATTGTCCTTAGACTCGACCAGTGCATATACTCGTATCTAACGTTCATTATTTGAACTGAATTCAATGGGTGTTCACTGTTCAAAATACACGACTAACATGTGGTGCAACCAAATATTATTAAATCACTTCTCTTATACTTGATTGCTTACATTGGCTTAATTTTGCCTCATGACATGCATTGAAGGTAATAACGCCATCGTAGATGACTGATTTCTGCGTAAGAGAGAATGCCCAACAGAATAGAAAACAAAACAGTCAACACTGGGTTCGAAAAAAAAAATTATTACAAAAGACACTTAAAAATCACTGCAATACGCAAAATTTACTAGCATCCGGGGGTGACTTTATTTTTGTTTTTGTTTTTTTTTCCAGAGTTTTTGACGTACAGCAGAAAAAAATTATGTACATTTTTTAAATACATTGTTGAAATTAGAATAGCAAGAAATAGGAACCCACATAGGCGCTGCCTGTGTGTGGGTAATATTAGCAAGTTAAGTAAATAAGAGTACTAGAACATTAATTATCTTAAGAATTGTAACAGCAAGAAAGCACAATATTTAATGGAAACTTTAGAATTATAATATAAGCAAGTAGAATTTATTGTTTATAATTAGTTATTTATAATAATTATTATCATTATTAATTAATGTTGAAGTTATAGTTAAAGTAAGCAGAAAGAAATAACAAAGATTTTATGGAAGTAATGTTTCAACATATAAATCATTCAGCCATAATTCTACTTTTTTTACGTAAGTTATTTGACGTTATTTCTTTTGGCAAAAGGTTGAATGCGCGAAGACCAATAAAACAGCTGTGTGTTTGCATTAATTTAGCGTAAGATTCATTAGAATAAAACACACTATTAGCCCTTTTACTAACATGATTTTCATAATTTTCGATTTTTTTGTTTAATATTATTAAAAAGACGCTTTGTATAAGTCGAACTAAAATAATAATCAATATTTTAATTAGTGTAGTATATCGATGTTTTACCTCTAACGTGGCATCTCTGACGTTGAGTGGATTCTGCACAGGTCGATCCCAATCTGTGTATTCGTTCTTCAGGGTCGAGAAGATCTCGTTAAGGTGGAAGTAGTAAGCGTTGCGGACGTAGGTGCGGAGGATACGATCTCGCCTTGTTTCGTTGAAACCAAATTCTAGATCCTGAGCGCTGAGGTCCAAATACGATTCTGGGAAACGAAAGCAAACAATGGGCGAGCTTAATAACAAATAAATATCAGTTATGATGTGGATTGACTTTTGGGATATTGTAATCTAGCTGTGCCGCGCTTCAGCCTTTTTTCTTTTCGACAGCTTTTATGCACGTTATAATACCCTAAAAGTCGAACAATATGATGAGGAATTCAACTCTTATTTTTAAATGTTCACAGACTGACTTAAATGAAAGTTTTTTTTTTACAAAAACTTTTAAAATTAAACAATAATAGGAATATTATGTTGTATGTACATATTAATTTATATATTTTTTTAGACATTTAATTATTAAAATGGTTGCTAAAACATATCAATGACTTTGTTTAAACCACTGTTTTAATATATAAATATCTAAATGTTTCAGAAGCAAAGCTCACATAAGGAAAAACAATATACTGAAGAGGAGAGCTTTGCTTCTGAAACATGTAGATATTTATATATTAAAAACAGTGGTTTAAACCATGTCATTCTTATTAATTATGAGGCAACAAAGGGATTAAGCCATAAG
Organism: Halesus radiatus; assembly: GCA_022606495.2. NCBI lineage: Eukaryota > Metazoa > Arthropoda > Insecta > Trichoptera > Limnephilidae > Halesus > Halesus radiatus. The sequence continues at coordinate 12,091 of JAHDVE020003572.1, forward strand.
CGTGAAGTTTTTTTAAAATATTTATTATTTAAGTTAAATAATAAGTTCAAGAAAGATTTTGTAAGAATGGCTCAAAATTGGAGTGCTAAGTGACCCCGTGGGGTTTCACATCAAATGACGTCACGTACTTGCCAACATGGATCGCGATAAGGTCTCAGGCGGATTCCATGATATCAAAGGCAAAACTTTTGGATTTTTAAAAACTTATATAGCTATTCAAATACTCAGAATCGACTTTAGTTATTCTACATGATTGTTTTTTTATGAGTTAATAATATTTTCCAATAGATTCCCTCATTCTACTGGCCGTGATAATCATTATACCAGAAAACATCGGGTTTGCTAGAGATTAATTTTCCATGTAACGTTGCCCACTAATCACAAATAAATGATTTTGTTTTAACTCAAGGGCGAATAATTAGATTAAAATAACCCGAGATATTTACCGTGTAATTTAGCTTTCTTATATGTACATTAATTTGTATATCTTACGTTGCGTTAATTGCTTGTTACGGGGACTACGCATTGCAGGCAATTAACTGAATAATATGCCGTGAAAATATCAGGCATTCTCCTTGTAATAAGACATTCGCTGCAAGGTGGGGAGAATCTGTAGGTGCGAAAAATATCCTTAAGTTATTGGTGTATTTAACAACCTCCGTGGCAGAACGATAAGACCCTTAACTCTGAGCCTACGGCGTTTACAGAGGTAACGGGTTCAAAAACCGGCGAGCGTAATTGAAGATGTAAGAAATTTATATGGGTGTTTGCGGAAGTAGATTAAAAGGCATAATAACGAAAGTTTATTAGGTTATGTTAAAGATGCTCTCAGTATCGCCCTGGCGAGATACCATATTCAAAATTAAACCGTTTTTTTTCAAATGGCTATAGATATGTTTAGGAACCAGATCAGAACAGTTTGTGGGTACTTCTATAGTCTACCTCTTCTCCATCAACTCTTTTTCTCTGTTTTTTAGGGTCACTTACACAAACGACTTGGAGTAACATAGTTGTCTCAGCCCCCTGGGCTCCGGTCGTTGCAAAACTTGTGTCTTATTAGCCTACCGATATTTTTCCAACAGTCTGATTTTATAATTATTCATAAACTATTAAACCGTTATTGATCTTAACGTTGTATTTATAATTTTACACTATTTGGGAAGTCGCCGAAATCAGTTCAAATGTTTGTTTTTTTTAAAGAAAGGCAAACATTCTCGGATAACGAATAACCTGACAATACTTTAAAATCTTCTACTTCAGTCATAGTTATCGGAAGATGTTGATTATATCGTAGTGGATGACTAAGCCAGCCGAGGAATTGAACTCCCGATGCCTGGGTGACACCAAAATGCGATGCCAACTCAGCCACTGACCGGTCAGTGTTAGTTTAGATTTACCCGAGTAAAAATTCTTAATAAAACACGACCGGTCAATAGCTTTCTGAGGGTTTTTAAAATTTTATTTCAGAAATGTTCTAAAAAGATATAAATTTTTTGCAAAACATTTTGTATCCGTAATGTGGTGTAAAAAAATGTGCATTAAACATTTGTTTTTTTTTTTTTTTTTAAATATGTACTACTTTCAGGGCTTGATAGGAAAAACATTTGTGGTCTACGGATCCTAAGTAAATAGTCCAACCATAGAGTTGTACTAATACATTTTCCATGAACAACTTATTAATATGTTTACTTTTAGGACAGCGATGGGTATTAAATCTGTAGCCCCGGAACAGTTATAGGGTTACCACTTCACACATAGAGTGGAGGAGGTATTCATTCGCCAAAAAACTCGTTGACTCGCGATACAACATAAATTACTGCAAACAAATAGCTGGAATTAGGAATTCCGTTGATTAAATAATTTCGGTTTCGATATAGAAATTCTTCGCAGGGAAATATTTCTCCGTTAATGGTTTTCTTGGGCTGTTCATAATATATCCACCGCCGCAAATTGTTTTACTTGTGCGCATTCTTGAGCATTTTAAGACTAAGTTCGTCGGTAATATAAGCAGACAGCTCACAAATTCCAATTCGAGATTTCTGATTAATGAACCATTAAAACAAGACGATGAAAAATATATTAACCAAAGTGGAACGTCGTGATTAATTCCGTGAAAATTATTTCCGTGTTTTTGGAAAATTATTCAAAGCGTACACACGCTTTGCGTAGGGGTTGGTGCAGTGACTTTTTATTGAATTTTCCAAAATGCCAGCCAAAAAGGAAAATATTTTACGATTTAAAATATGCCATTTTCGATTTGCTGCCAAAACGATTTTTTCATGCGGTGGGCGTTGGTGACATTACGCCGGCCACGTTGATATGGTCTCGTTGACAGCTGTATTACAAGCAAGTAAAGTTGCCTACTGCAAAATGACGTTGAAGCTAGTTTGAATCGTTTAGGAATATGCAGTCTTAGATTGTTTTTAAAATCAATAATTATGAAAGAAATTTTTAAATTCACACATTTTTAGTACGATGATCAGAACCAGAAAATACTATATATCACGTGAGAGAAAACGAAAGTGTGTGAAAATACCCTATAAATCATAAAATTTAGAAGACTAGAACAATGTCCCCTTCATCAGTTTCCCCATGGCACATCTGTGCTGAACCAAGTGACTCTGGATACCGTCGACTGGGTGAATAACCTCAGCATCCCACTATGACCTCCACCAATTCGCCTCCACCAAACAAAGAAGAGAAGAAGACTAAACATAGATAAAAGATTTTGTTTTTCAACGATGATCCCTCATCAGGGTGATACTGATAATAACTATAACTCTGGTATGCTTATAGATTGCCTTATTCACTGGAATTCCGTTGAACGTGTAACAACAGCTCTACGATAAGCACCGCTCTGAGTTTTGAGTTAATGTAGGTGATGCAAACTGCAGTGGTATACTTAAGAATTAACCTACCAATAATGATGCACCCGGCGAATCTCTGGAATGCTTAGATTACATCGTCCAAAGGACCAACTAATGGCTCTCAGTCTTAGGATGATCATATTACGTAGAATATTATATTATTCCTACCTAAGAGCTAAATTATCGCATGCTATTAGGCAAACTCCTTCATTAATATGTTAAAACTTCAATGTGAGTTTCTAACTAACTAAATATCATGCTGTTTCTCCGCAGGGGTAGGCACAGATGATGTACTGCCAAAGAACTTGGTCTTGGCGTGCATTCCTTACTTCATATTCTCATACATACTCGTGACATGACTCGACTCAAGTATTTGATTCACTTGAGCGCGCTATGTCTTCCTCGAGAGATCCCGATTTAATTTTCATGTAATGAGTAATATTCCCAACTGGATGGAAGTCAATAAAAAATTGGCATCCAAACTTGTACGTTATGAGGTTCATGGAAGAGGAATGAGCTTACTAAAACGAAGATTGGGAATTATTTTGCAATTCAGATCTGGTCATGAAGCATAGTAAAAGCCATTGCAAACAACGTGTCAATTATTAATGGTGGACTTTTTCTCCAAGGCAATACTGAGAGTATCCAGTGATTTGGAACGTACATAGTGCAATGTGATCTATAATAATAATAATAATACTTTAAAGATTTGTGTGGAGATTTTATTAAAAAAAAACTTCACCTCAAGAACGCGGTACAAATATGTTTCCAGGGCTCTATCCTACTACTAAGTATGGATGATTTATCATAAAATAAGGCTAATACCCCGACTACACGATCGCCCAAACTCCCAACTCGAACGTTTGGGCGATTGTGTTAATAATAATAATAATTGGATTACTTCCATAGCGCCGTTTTTGTGGGAAAATCACCTCAAGGGCGCTTTACAATTAATTAAATAACATATACAACCAATACCTTACAGCTAAACTTTATTACTAATGGCTTATAAGTAAGACTTATGGCTAGGGACTAACTACTGAGACTTATAATTAGTGACTTACATCTATGGCTTATAGGTAGTCACTTACCAACTAAATGTTATAGTTAGTGACAATTTAAACTTAAGTAGGCATAACTAGAATAAAAACCTAACACATATATAAACCTAGTACCTATTTAAAACTAATACATTTCTATGACCAAGTGCATATTTTGTATACAATACTGCAAAATGACGTACAACTATGGCTTAAAACTAGAGTCTTAGAACTAACATACCTATTTATAATAATATAAATACCTGCATGATTATTGCTCGTGCTGTCAGTGGTAAAGCACACAAAAGTGTAATTTTTTTTATTGAAATTAAAGAAGGTAGTCTGGGCGGTAGAAGGTAAATAGGAATATAAGTAATTCTCTTGGACTGAGTACTTAAAAACACCATTAGACCAATGGGGTCGTTATTCTGGAAACGATAATTTAATAAGATGAGTCTTTAGTTTTGCTCTGAATTCAGTAGAGCTGTCGATTTTTCGCAAATGTGAAGGGAGTTTGTTCCAGGCTGTTGGGCCTGCCACCGCAAAAGCTCGGTCTCCGAAATTGGTATTGGGATTGCGTTTAGGTACTGAGAGTCTTCCTATAGCCGTTGAAGATGCTGATCGAAGAGATGATTGCCTAGTGTTGACATCGTTTGGAGTTCATAGTTCCGCCAGGTAGGGTGGTGCCATGTCGTGTGTCGCCTTAAAGACCATCCAGCATAGTTTAAACTGGATCCTCTCAGGACACTTAAGCCAATGAAGGTTCCGCAGATGTTGAGATATGTGGGAGTATTTGGAAACGCCGGTTATCAGCCTTGCTGCAGCATTGAAAACTGACTGAAGTCTGTCAGTATATATTTTGGGGAGACTTGCGTAAATGCCGTTGCAGTAATCAAGGCGAGAAACAACGTAAGAATTTACCAGCATCTTTGTGCCATTAGCTGGAATATTTCTCCGTATTGATTTGATTTGGCGCAGGTGAAAGAAACCTGAGCTTACTGTCTTGTTAATCTGGGATTTGAGTGATAGATCTGCATCTAGATGCACACCTAGAAGTTTAACGCCTATTTTAGGGATGATGTTACAGCCCGAGAGATGTTAGTGAGAGGAGATTTATCTAACATTGATTGGCGCTTTTTTGTTGCTGTCCAAAGAAATTCTGTTTTGGGTGGATTTAATCCTAATTTGTTCGAAGATGGATTTAATCTTAATTTGTTGAGCGGTATTTCGTACGAATTGGGCCAACGTTGGCTCGAGTTCGGCGAGTTCGCCCGAGATCGCTCCCGATGGCGAACTAGTTAGCCCAACCTTCTAAATAGTGTGCCGAACTCGTACAAACCGGCGTCGACACATTGGCCGTGCAGTACGAGTTCGGCAGGTGATCCTGACGGAGGTAAAACTTGGTTGAACTATGTTTATGATGACGGAAAAAGATTCAAATATGCAACTAACCCCCAAATAGATGCCCAAATATTATGCAAATTATACTAATAATAATAATAATAATTGGATAATTTGTATAGCGCCGTTATATAAATTTTCGTGAAAAATCACCTCAATAACGAAATACGTGTAATCCTATGTATAATCGGGGGTAGTTGTTATATTTTTGCGCTGCAAATTGACTTTGGCTGTGCGTAAAAATAAACTACGGAGCTAAAACAGTCACAGCAGCTATCCATTATATTTATTTCCGGTATTATGAATACATAATGAGAAACGAATTGTGTCAATAATATTATAAATTTTGATAGAATTTCTATGAATATCGGTAGATCGATAGATTTTAGCTAAAATGGCATCACTAGTTTGGAGTTCGTAGTTGGAGCGTTGGCCGATCCTGTAGTTGCCCGATTTATAGTCACTTTTCGATTGGCCAACCTCCCAACTCCAAACCGAGTTTGGGTTGGGACGTTGGCCGATTGTTTGGTCGAGGTATAACAGATTGCATCCACCAGCTCATCGGTCAATAACATAAAACTATATGTGCAGAGTATCACCAATGAGCGTGATGCTGCGATAAAATTAAATATTATTTACAGGCAGAGATTATACAGGCGATACTTACCTGGCAGGTCACTTTAGTCTAGAGCCAGTGAGACTATGGCATCATCAATTGGGGAATGTTGTCTGGCTGAAGGTATTGGGGGGGGGGAGAAAGGGGAGAGGAAGGTGAGAAAATACCTGGCTATTCATATCTCGTCACCAAACACGGCTAAAAGCCATTTCAAGCCACGTTTCAATTCTGAATAGTGGTCTTTCACCAGGGCGATACTGTGAGTATCTTCCATTCTGGGACGTGCGCAAATGTACTACATATTATTTTTAAATGAATTAATTGTGGAACAGCACAAATTAATTACATAAAATTTACTTGCGCACGCCGGGATTTGAACCCCCGACCTTCGGATTCGTAGTCGAGAGCCTTACCCTACCATGGAGGCCGTCAAACACCCGTTAAAACAGCCGTTTAACACTGTTTATTAGATAAGTAGCGTTTTGCCCGTTGCACCCAACGGAGATGATTAAAGTTTAATATTATTCCTAAAAAAAACCGTATTTTTATTCTTGCAAATTGCTACTCGAATTAATTTTACTTTATTGTTCCCAATTTTAAATCATAATTTGATCCCCACGATTTAATAATTTCATAATACACATTATAATTAATTTAAGTTACCCGCCCATTTCCGTCAACCTGATCGAACCGAGCCGAATCAAACCTAACCTAACCTAACCTAACCTAGTCCAACCTAACCTAATCTAACCAAACCATACCTAAACTAAACATACCTCACCTAACCTAAACAAACCAAACCAAACCAAACCTGACCTATCCCTTAGTATATTAACTTAACTACCGTTCAGGTATTTTTACAAAAACGGCGGCAAGAAAATCATTTGATTAATTAAAAACAAATAAGTATTAACATAGAAAATCATTTGATTTATTGAGAACAATTCAATTATAACAGAAAAATATATTATTTAGAAATAAATAGTGCAGATTTCAATCAGAGATTTATTGTTAATTTCTGTTAGAAAACATTTTATGAAAGTACTTTATCGCTTGTGTGGATTTAAAAAATCTTAACACATAGGTACCTACCTCAGTTCCAAATATGGAAAGTTCACGTAGGTACGAACCATGTATTCACAATTGAATCATATGGAACAATTCTATTTTTAAATATGGCCAAAAGTAAAGCCGCCTTCTCTGTTTTGTGGTTTATTTCATCGAATCCGAACGATTTTTTTTTTGATGACGCACTTTCTGTATTTAAATTCATTTGTACTCGTGGAGCTCAAAGAGACACAGTAAATCTGTCAGCAAAATTTCGTACGAATATTCTTAATAATTTAATTGTTGATTTCATGTGTAATTTGTGGAACTTTAATTGTTTTTTTTTATAATTTTACTAATAAGGTTGAAATTATATAGAGTTATACAAATAACACTTGGGAATAAATAATGAAAAATTATGAATAAACGGTTTTAAAAAAACAAATAGGTAATTATATTTAATATTAAAAAAATGTTTAATATTCATTTTTATGTCATTGATGGGAACTGCCGTTCAAACGCTTCTATTGCTGGTCTATAATATAGAATAAAACGAAAGTCGATTGAACATTGGTATTTTGTTTCTATCGGGTATACTGTCGCATAGAATATAATAGGTGAGAACGCGGCTTAAGTGATGGAAAATAAAATTATAATTCCAACTCTTTAAATTCAAATTTGGAGACAAAAACAGTGGCGACTCTGTTGATCAAAAATATAACCACAATAGAATAAGGCTGATATAAGAAAATTTTCAGACGTTATTTGTGTAGTTCATATTCACTACGCCTGGAGCGGCAATAAAAATGTTTATGTTTAAAACTGTCAAAATAGAAAATACGATATGCAAAGCAGTTTAATTTTTTTTTCTCAAGAGCGAAATTTGGAATTATTTGTGAAAACTTACACGATAAATAACGCAGAATTGCGTTAAAAGTATTATTTTACAATATTTGAACAATAGTTTTAGGGTAGACGCTAGAACTAAGCCACATCGAGAGTCCGAGCAAATGTCTACCTCACGAAACGTATGAAAAAGACGATTAAATCGGCTAATTCGAATACTTTTTGAAAAACAAATGAACTCCGGCGTCACTTAATGCGGTTCACGTGGTAATGGATCCCATCGCCGATCGAGATGTGGGAAAACGCGACTCAAAATCGAACTTCTCGAAAATAACTCCGCTGTTGGAATTATAATAGATACTAGCTGATGTGTACCCGGCCTTGCTCGGGATTTTTGTTTTTGGAATAAAGTTATGAAGTCGTGAATTCTTGCTTCTTGATTTGAATAATCTCCAATTAAAGAAACATTTATTTGAATATTTTATTTCATTCCAAACGTTTAGCTTTTCAAAATATATCTAAATCATAATGTTAAGTAGCTACCTACTCGTGTTTTCCATTTTGAAAATATTCTACCCAAACAAACCTTCCTTTTAATATGCAATCTGTGGCTAACCAGAGTGTTATATCTATGGGCTAACATAAATAAAACGTGGCGGGTTCAATGTTTTCATACTAATTTTAAAACTTTATAGCAACAGTTTTACATATTGGATTTCATCCAAACTATTTTCTAAGCCTTCCCGGCACTAATAAAAACAAACTGTGATATTTTCAAAGAAACCAGAAAAGTAATTTTCGAGAACATTGAGGACAAACAAACATACTTACATATTTATTTTTTTTTTAAAGGAAGACAAATCCCCGGTTACGAATAACCTGACAATATTTGAAAATCTCCTACTACCATCACAGTAAGCGGAAGATGTTGCTTGTGTCGTAAATGGGGGACTTAGCCAGCCGAGGAATTGAACTCACGACGCCTGGGTGCGACCCAAACGCGATGCCAACTCAGCGACTGACCGGTCATTGATTTACATATATATAGATTAATATAAAGATTGTATATACAGTTTTGCAAGCAGAAAACATAATATCGGAAACACTACAAATTGCATGTTGTTGAAGGTGGTATTTATTGTAATTATTAACGTTATTTTTATTCGTTTTAATGGAAGGAAAAGCAAATTTTATGATGGGCGGTACAGTACAGGAATTTGATTAGAATTTATCTTCCTAAATGTGATTCCTCGATGAGAAACAGATTGAAGTAGAAGGCTAAGATAACGTGTAATTAAGATTTTCTTGTAATGTTACAGGCAATACATGATTGGTATCCGCAGGAATCTAGAATTTAATAATATGAAAGACTGAAAAGGCAAGTTTTTAGTTTGAATCAAAATTCTTTAGCTCAGACTTGTTATGCAACTTAAAAGGAATGTCGGCGCGGCCTGTTTCATACAAAACTTAATTTTGAATTTGATTTAATTAAATAAAGCTAATAATTTTTTTTCCGTCAAATAGTATAGTAAATATCTAGTACGGATTAGAAGTATTTTTCTTTTTTTACGTTATGAAATATATAGGCTATTAAGGGAATTGATTTTTCGAGATTTTAGAGGCACCTCTAACAATTATTTGGGGGCTAACGGTGATGTAAAAAAAAAGTTTTTCTTGAAAATATAATCAAATACAAAATAAATAATATAAGAAGTATTAAAATAAGCATTACGGTGGACTTTAAATTAAATTAAAAACGACCAATTTACGTTCGAACACAAATTTGCGGTACATAATTTAAAATATCGACCCAAAAAATATTTATATTTATATTTTTATTTACATAGCAAATATGATAATTAAAAAAAATACGATAAATTATGAAAATTGTTTTTTTTTTCATGGCATATACGAGTACTTCAAAATTTAAAACAAAAATTATTAAAAAATATTCTTATACGTACTAGATATTTACTAAACCTTTAATTTAAAAAAAATATACATATCATTCAGTTTGGATGGGTATTTTGGCCTCAAATCCAAAATTTAATTATGCATGAAACAGGCAGCGCAGCCGTTCCTCTTAACTCAGGGGAGAGTTTATTCCAAGCCGTATGCCCTGATAATTAGACTATAGTATCAAAATGTGATATGTCACTTATAAGGGAGGAATATGCGAATTTTAAATAATGGCAAATTTTTTTTTTCTAAAATGGATGCCGTACTTAGATATTATATGTCATACATTCAATACCTACATATAATTTTATTAATTTAAAGCTATTAATTTGGCGAGTTATCAGATATAAAAATCCTGACTGCTTGATAGAACCCACCATCTTTGGGTCCGGGAAAAGTGAACTAACCGCTTTACCATGAGAGTCGTTCTCTTCCCGAATCCACGCAAGGACACAGTCAGAAAGTTTGATTCCAATCTAAGAGTAAAAGTTTATTTCTTCCCTTAATGAGCTAGTTGGAATGTCGTATTTTTTATTTCGAACCATCAAATTCAGTTCACGCACGGCCCCTCTTGGCAATAAACATTCCTGACCTCCAGAAAGCACTCATTCCTGGATCTCACATCCCATGCTTTGAAGTGAGATGAAATAACCCGGGATAAAATATCCGCACGGATGTAAAAGAGTTTGGTACCTACTCGTATAATAAGTTGAAAACGAAACTCTAATCATAACCAAACAGTTAGAACACCATTTGCAGACCTAATTCTCTGAACTATCTGAAAAGGGTATTTTCACAAACTAGGGATACCGTTCAAAATATGTGGAAGATTTAAAGTTTTTTTTGATCGGGATAGGAAATGCTCTCGATGCGTTTTATACTCGTCCATCAATTTATGGTCGTACGTATTACTTTGGTTCGATATTTTGAAAGGATATTGTGAAGAATGTCGATATTGTGAAATTGTGCGTTTTATTGCGCACAAATACGAGGTATTGGAGAATTTGTCCTAAGATTGGTCCTGTATATGAGCAAACAAAAAAATCGGTTTGTCGAGTTGGTCTTGATGGTATGTGAATGTTTATAAAGTTAATGAGCTCTGGCAAGTCAAGGCCATTCATAATTTTTAATAACAAGATTTGATCAAATGTTAAGCGTGATGAATTTATGGAATTTTAAGGATTCGGTATTATTTGCAAAGTGTAAATTAAATTTATAATTTATATGCTTAAAGAATTTACGTTGAATGCTTTCGAATCTTTCAATATGGGCTTCGTATAAAGGTGTCCATATCGGTGTGCAATATTCTTATTATTATATATTCCAAGTAAGGGCGGATATACGGGGTGTAAAGGGAGTATGGAGTCTTTGTGTATGAAAAGGTTTGGAAATATGAATTATAATTCCCAGCATTTTATTGGCTTTATTGATAACCTCATTAGTTTGTTTGATGAGATTTGGTTTCACATTCAGTATTACCCCAAGGTCTCGAATAGGTTCTACTTCAGTGATATGTGTTTCGTTTAAAGTGTAATTAAAATAAATTTCCTTTTCGTTACGTGTAACATTTTGAAATATTAATAACTAATTTGTTCAATTTGCAGTACACAGAAAGACGATTGAGTTCATATTTAAGTTTGATGCAGTCATTGATTGATTTGAAAACTGAATATATGTTGTTTTTTTATCTGCGTATGCTAGATAATTAGCATGTAAAAACATTTGTGGATATCATAAATATATACATTGGATAATAGTGGTATTTTTTTTATATTATATGCAAGTAGGAACCTATAGCGTATTGTATCTAAGCCGACTACATATATAAGTATGTCGTATTTCGTAATTCGGTCGTATATCCTCACTGCAAACTCCTTCGGAGACTCCGCATTATTGTTAGTGAACATATTTTGTATAGCGGATTTCCACTTGCAGAGATATAAGTATATCGAGTTTTGTTATACTTACAGCCATATATCTTCTCTACTTACCCATTCAGGGATATTTAGTTATGTAATATGCAAGCAAGAACCTATAGAATGTTTTCTCAAAGCCGACTGTATATATAACAATGTCTTATTTTATTATTCGGCCGCATATCCTTACTGCATACTCCTCCGGGGACTCGCAATTGTTATTAGTAAAAATATTTTATGTAGCTGATTTTCACTCAAGACGCCTGCAGATATAAGTATATCGACTTTTGTTATACGGCCTCATATCCTCTCTGCATACTTTACAAATGAGGACGTAAAGCAGAAATAACCCTTTAGGGGATCAATTGTAGGGGGGATCAACTGTTGGGGGATCAACTGTCGGGGGGCCAACTGCCGAGGGATCAATCGTCGGGTCACCGTAATAATAAAGCATTAGCTGTACGGTTGAAAATAACTTTTCTAACTACAGAATCCACGGATTTTTTTGTTTGTTTCAGAAATCCGTTGTTATAATACATGAAATTATGTAAAGGTACAAGTTTTTTTCAATGTTTTTTTTTTTATTAACTTTAAGAAATTTACAAAACGTAAGATAAAAAAGGGTGCATGTCATTCAAAACCTTATAATAAATTTACAATTAAAGTACTTACATATAAAATATAAAATCTATAGAAAATAAAAAAACATATGTAACACAAACTAAATTCTTTAAAACATAAATATTTCACACAAAAAAATTTCTACTTGTATCTATAAAAAAAATGTAAAAACGCAAATAACAACAGTAAGTCATATATAAAATAATATTTCCTAATTATCGAATACAAATAGTTTCTTTCAGCTAGTCAAGTCTTCAACATATTTATTTAATTTTCTTACTTTTTTATTTCAGCAGGTAACGTATTTAAACAGCTAGGAATCATGATATCTAACGTTACATGTATTTGTGTGTATGTATTTTGTATGTATTCTTACAATTGTTCATTAAAATTGAGACGAGTGTTGTAAGTGTGCTTTAGTCTATCTATATTATATATGGGGTTATTAATGTACTGAAATTTTAACGTTATTTATTCAACGTGTAAATCACAGTCATATGTGGAGCTTGCAACCACAAGACTGCGCATATACCCCGCTGTATTATATATGGAGAGTTAATTCGATGTATTTTTTAACATTTTACGAAGTTGTTTTTCCCTTTTATATCTGTCAGGGGTTTATTTGTGGCTGAATAGGAGTAATTTATGCGACAGACATTAGAACGAATTCCCATCATTGAATGGAAAACGTGTGATAATGCGCCTACAACGCCGCAAAATACGTAACAATGATTGAAAATGGTAATGCCAGATGGAAGATTATTAAATTGAAAACTCACTGAATACTAATATGGAATTAATTTCGACGAAACAGGAACAGTTGGAGCTTTGTTGCGATATACGATTAACTTTAAAAATATATATTTTGTGCGAGACCATGCGAGAGCAGTCGGGCAACATTAATGCACATCCCGATTAGGAAATATTGTGAGGCATAGGAAAATGGCGAAGGCAAAGGAGAAGGATAAATGGGAGATCATAATGTTGATGGTAGTTTAGGGAAGACTGTTATATTATTATTATATTTTTTAAATGTATTAATAAAATAAATTATATGTTAACGATGTACCTACGTTATGCCCTGAAAGGGATATCAATAGTTCGTATACGATATTTTCCTATCCGAATATGTTATATTAGTCACCTATCGATTTTAAACTGTTTTAAATAAATTTGTAATGTTAGACTATTTTTAAGAAGGATAGTGAAGGCTTTTCTAGCAACATCTGGATTTAGAATAGCGGGCGGCTTCCGATCTTGAACTAGGTGGAAATACACAATCTGTTTAATAAAATTAACCATCACTGTAGTAACGCATCAAAAAATATGTTTGTACTAAATTATCTATTTTTAATTATTTAATTTCATAGATGCATTTGCGTTGTTTGTTTTTGAGGTAATATCCAATGACATTACATTATTTTTAATGTCAGTAGAAATATAGTTTTTTTCTTTTAAATGTATGTAAATATACGTTTTTGGTTGAATTTTCATGCTTACATGAAATATATTGCTGGTTGGTAGGTGTTTTCACACGCGATATATTTTGTTTTTATTTCATTAGAGTGCATAACTCGGAAATAAAACTGTTAATTCGTGTAAGTCAAAACCTCACGGTATTTAAATGAATACATTTCAACTTTACCGGGATTGAACGCGCGACCTCTGCACCAAAAGCCAAATAAAAAGTACTAAAAGTAATAAAAGAGTTTAGAAACTATTTTTACTTATTTATTAATGCGACCCTAATAGAGTAAACCAATACAAATTATACAAATATATGTACAAACACGCATATTTAATTATGTACTTAAGTCTAATAATTGACGGTAAGCTTCGCTGGGAAGCGCATATTGAATTTTTGACTTTGTTATATCGAAAACTATGTATTGTTTAAATATCCTAAACATGTACTCGATTTAGAGCAATTGCGTAGTATCTACTTTGCCTTATGTCAGAGTCAAATAGGATTTGGTGTAGTAGGCTGGGAAGGAGTTGCCTTTTTTGCTAGATCGTCTGATAAAAATACAAAGAGTAATCTTGCAAATCATATTTAGAAAGCCTTTCAGGCATCCAACAAAGTTCCTTTTTCAGTTATTAACAATTCTTAATATCAGAAAATTATACCTCAAGGTATGAATGCACCAAAAACATCGACGTATAGTAAAACACACAAGAAGAAAAATAGAAGGGTGACCTTTCTTACCGAAATAAACAACAACCCTTTCTCAAAGACACCATATGCCCACTGCACAGCGCCTCGCGTACACAACAACCTGCCACTACATACCATGGCAATTGCTAATATGTATTCCTTCAACAAAAACATGACTGAATGGCTAATGAGAAAAGATCACAAAGAAATTGAAGACCTAATGAAATAACACTTGCCATTCTTTCCGCATTGGTAATAGTACTGTCCTGCTTTTACGCGTTAACTTCATTGTTTAAAATTTTAAATAATACAAAAGCATAATTTCTTTAATTTTTCTGATATAATATAATAATATAAGAAAAAAACTTCTTTTTTTTTATCGTGATTTCGTCATTTTAAAAGCGTATTTATTTTTTTACACATTACCTTCTTTATTCCATTTTGTCACCTATTTTTATAATAATATATTCGAAATTCCCTTTCTATTATTATTTAAAAATTCTATTGACTGTCTTGCAATGCCTAATCTATCATAACACCATACTTTTTTTTTAAAATTATTGATTGAATATTCGGTAAATATTTCAAGTTGGGACTTTTGTTTATTTTTTAAGAAAAGAAAAATACTAATAAGCAAATATTTATTTATTTATTTTTATGAATATAAAAGTGTTTTTCTTTTAAGAACATTATTAAATAAACAATAATAAAATTAGTCCCAACTTGAAATATAAAAAAAAAAATTGTAAATACAGCCACCGACCTCAGAACAGGTTTCACCTAGTGAGGTAGGTAATGTAAACCATACAATCATTTATTTATATAATATGTTGTATTTAAACATGCCGTATTGTGGAAGACTGTATTACTTTATTTCAATAAACGTCGATTTATCGATACTGAAACTGATATTGGAAATGGTCAATATACATATTAGGAATTTATGATTAACATAATTTAATCGCAGTCTTAGAGGGCTGCACTGCTAAGGTATTGTCCGACATGAAGAGAAGAATGTCTCAAGATGCGAATTGTGAGTGGTCATCGGTTGGTGTTGCCACCGATCAGAGAATAGTGTGGCAAGCGTAAAAATTAATGTTAAAATAATCTGTGACGGTGTTTGGCTACACACGCATTGTCTGAATTCGGCTTACATTTATTTGTTTAAGGATTTATGAAATATTTCTTACCTGTCGATGTGAGGCCGAACAATAAGGTTCTATCAGGAAAGTCAGCCAGTTCGTACCCCGCCGCAGTGGCCACGGTACTGGCGCTTGATGGATTCTGTGCCACGTTGAAACTCGGAGGTTGAACCTTCACAAGAAAACAATTTAATTTTAGTAATGATCATAAAATTAAAATAGGTTTATTGCTTATTTGTTTGGGCACAACCAGTATTAAATAGCACTAAAAAGCATAAAAAATAAATTATGTGTCTGCATCGAATTCATTTTTTAATTGTTTTTAGTTTTTTTTTAAGTTTTATTTTTTTTTTTATTGTGAGTGCTAGCCACTGTATACATAAATGTATATATAAGTTTAAAAAAAAAAACACAAATCGTAAACTTTTTTTATATAAATGCATTAAAATTGCATTTTCTAAAACGTGTTGAAAAATCTTTGAATTTAATAAATCGCTTTCCGCCCTAAAACAAAATATGAAGCTCAAACTGAGTACATTGGCAAACCCGCGCTAAAACGTTTTCATTTAATTCCGTTTGAAAATTGACATTTCCTTACAAATGACATAATAAACCAAAATCCTATTTTATGAAAGACTTTTCTTGCTATTTTACTAAGCCACAAATCTAGTGGTCAACTTAATTATAAATTGCAAGGACCAAATTTCATCTGAAATTCATGCTATTAAAAATCTTTGATTAAAAGCCGAAGTCGACAGGTCACATTTATGATCAAAGATTCCATAATGTCAAAATTTGTAAGGCGTTCATTTGATTCCTTCTAAAACCGGAAATTGGTTACAAATTACAAGACTTCCAGCGAGAGGTTAACGGAAACAGCGGATTCCACAAAAGGAATGAACCCGAACAGGAAAATTAAATTGTCAATTTATAAAAAAAATGTGGCATCCGAGACATGGGGATTGAATAACGTCGATTTTTAAAGACACTATTCTACCAAGTTATAACGCAGAAATCAAATAAACTAAGAAAAAAATTATGATGTTTTTAAACGCTGATGCATATGTCATAATAATAATTAACTAAAATGTACTGGAACTTAAAAAAATATTATTTTAACGATTTTTACAAATTTTACAAATTGAACACAACAAAAAATAACAATATTTTACCGATTTCTAGCAACATAAACCACAGCATTATATGTTTTCTGGTTAAAAACATGCGATACTAGAGGTGAGTAAATGTGGAATACATAGGTGGATATAATGACATAACAGTCACTTTTCAAACATTCAATATTTGAGTTATAAAAATAACATTCAATTTATTTGTGTACTGTGTTTAATATTATGTTAATTTCGAAAGAGCATCTGAGGGTTAGAAACGTAATTTGCAAAAAACATAATTTTATGTGAAAAGGTGATCCATGAATCTGATGAATTACTTTTTTATCATTTTTTATGTGATTACCATACAAGAGTCCCAAACGTCTGGAGCCAGTGAAACTATGGAATCTCCAATCGGGGTATGTAAGAAGGAAGGTGAGAAAGTACCTGGTTATTCAGATCTGGTCACCAAACACGGCTAAAGCTATTTCAAGCAACGTTTCGATTCCGAATGGTGGTCTTTCATCAAGGCGATACTGACAGTATCTACCACTCTGGAACGTGCCGCAATTATACTACATATTATTTTTAATGAATAAATTGTGAAATATCAAGATTTTATCATAAAAAAACGATAAATTTGTTTACATCACTTTTATTCATTATACTCGTATACTTTTGCCGACCAGGCCACGTGTGTATCTTTGTTCATTGTTTAGTTGTATACAGCCCCGAAGAAGCTACGGTTACAGCGAAACCCGGTAGGCAAAAGGATATAATAAATAAAAGTGATTTAAACAAAGTTTTTGTTTTATTTTTTTTAATTATAATGTCACATCACCAAGTTACCGCTTCATATGAAAATATACAATTTAATCAAATAAAATTTACTTGCACACGCCGGGATTTAAACTCTCGACCTGCGGATTTGTGGCCAAGTTTCGTAACCACTCAACAACGGAGACCTTCGAAAGTCCATTAAGACTATTAAGGGAATTGCTCTGTTTTTGCCTTAGGCCGAATACTGAAGGTGAGTTGCAAAATATCTTACCTGTGAAGGGTTGAGAAGGACGGTGCCGTCCACGAATGGAGCGAAACCGGGCAGGAAGCGCGGGGGGTCTATGCGCACAGCCAGCAGCTCGTTAAGAGATTTGGTCCTGAGACAAGGCGCGATGTCATCTTCCAAGAGGTCCCCGTGACATCCTGTTTGCTCCGCTACCTGGGAATTTCAAAACGGAATGTTTATTACATTTTCTGCTACCTTTTTAAAAAGGTCGACATACGTTCTTCACTGATTTTAGTGTTATTAAATAATTTTGACGAATTACGCATGTCTCTGAACTCTTTCATGTTTCTGAACTCTTTCAATATTTGGCGAGAATAATTGATCGTCGGCTCCTATATTAATACAACGGAAGAAATACAACGTATGTTATGAAGTTCTTTAAGCTCGAAACATTACAGAAATGTTTACATGGCACTTAAAAATTGGAGCTTTCAGAATGAGATATCCAATATCCCCGTTTGATAAATCTAATTAATTGATCGTCGGCTCCTATATTAATACAACGGAAGAAATACAACGTATGTTATGAAGTTCTTTAAGCTCGAAACATTACAGAAATGTTTACATGGCACTTAAAAATTGGAGCTTTCAGAATGAGATATCCAATATCCCCGTTTGATAAATCTAATTTACCCATCGATTCATTTCGCGAACAAGATCGAACACTTAAGGATTACCGAACAACGTAAGACAACGTAAGATGTTCCTTCAAAATTGCCGGCTGAGTAATTTCATCAATTTATCAAAGGATTCGCGCAATTGTGGAGTTGTTATTTCCCGCGTGTGGTAAGGGAGAAACGAACTTTTTAAGCACACAATACCACAAGCTTATTTACGCGTATTAAAATGACAAACGACCACGCGATGAATGCGCAAAAGGTTCATTTTTCAGTTTCATTCACGCTTCATTTCATAATCGCGTAAATCCGTTCTGTGCGTTATGCTTTGTGCTTTATGTTCATCCCCAAATTGAGACCAGTCGATACGGGAAGTGACGTTATGCGAGGGACTTTATTAAAATGCCTCGGAAAAAATTATTTTTTCTTTCATTTCATAACTCCCCAACTTCTTCCGTGCTGAAATTTTTCTGGTTCCGATCAATCAAAATAAATTGCAATCTTTTCTTTATACTCTTAATTACACTTTTCTGACAATACCACGCATAGATGTTGTAGTAATTTTTCAAATTCAATTTAAATAAACATAATAACTGATTTTTAAAAGAAAAATTTGTAATACACAATTGTAATCTGACTATTTAGAGTTCAACACAAAAAAGCCTGTAATAATTTGGTTTTTGGATTGAATTTCTGAAAACCACGTTTACTTCTATTTAAATTGGTGCGTTGTACTATTGTATACATATATTATATGTAAGTATGTATGAACAGCTATCTACGGGTGATTTTAAAATTAATGGTTCAGTGTAATATTTTTTTTTTATTGTTAGCTAGTCACTTACTTTTTTTTTAACGGTCAGTGGTTCTCTCTGCAGCGCCCATGAACTAAGTCCAGATCCACTGAATAAAATAACTCGTTGAAGTAATTCTGCAAAAAAGAAAATCATAAATTAGTAACGAACGAATTTTCTACTAAATATTATTGGTAAAAATACAATTGGTGAATCTCAATCTGCAGAATTTTTTTAAGAAAAGGTCAATAAAATTCTGAAAACTATGTTGCAAGTCTTGAATTATACACTCCCTGAAACATTTCCAACACGTGCAGTGACCTTAAAATAACATTATTTGATTTATAGCTGAATTTCCAAGGGAAAAAGCGATAAATTTATTAATATACGAGATCCATTGAAAATTCGGGTATGATCAGTGATTCATATTAATTATGGTTATTAATATTACACAACCCGTGCAACCCAGCTAAATAATCATAGAATTAATATCAAGAGAGTGACTGGTGATTAGGGTCGGTCTGGAGTCTATACAGTAAGAATACTCTTGAATAAGCTTTGTTTCGCTTTAAAATTTCGATAAACATTGTAAAAGTTTTCGCAAAATCATCTTCAGTTGAACCATAAATTCATCTCCTCATTTAAATATTTCTGCTGTAGTTATGAATTTTAAAAGAAAATCCTAACCGATGGGAAACAGATTAGACTTCAGGAATTTATAAAATATTCGCTTCGGAGAGTTATAATTCAAATCCATGCACAATTCTGAATTATATCGAGTTAAAGCTGAAAGAAAAGGAACAATTATTAAAGTGAGGTCGTTCACTTTCTTGAAGGCTATTCAATTTAATCAAGTTAGATTGCAGTAGGAGCCCAGCTTCAGTGGGAGCCAGCGAACATATCTCAAGGAGTAATTGGAGATTTTCAAGAAGCTAGAAATATAGGAATAATGTTATGCTTCGTTGGTTACTTTAGATATCTTGATATATCGATTGCGTACCCACATTAACAACGAAGACTTTTATTTTTTCATAATAATGCAACTTTAAATATATTGCTATTACGAAAATGTTCCATACTAAAATTTGGCAACTAAATTGAGTGTTTTCAAAAAAAAAAATTCTGTAATGTTCCTGAAAATATTATTAATTGTTATTACCTTCTAAATGAAAAGGATATGGATGATCTACATACCTATACATAAATATAGTATGTAAAATACCAAAGTTTCTCTAATAATGGGAAGTAAATTCCTAGTTGTGACCGATCGAGTATTAAAAAAACCTAACCTAAGTGGCGAAAGTTTTAATTTTGCACTATTGCTTCTCGTCTGCAAGTAATTACTATTATAAGTATGAAAAAGTAATAGCCAGTGTATTGCTTTCACGGCTAGAGGACAATTTTCCTAAGACAATTCATTAGAATTGCCTTCCCGTTTTCCTAAATGGAGAAGGAACCAAACTGTCGGGTTGTTATGTAAAAAGAAAAGGCATTAGCATTCACTTAAAGAACTTGTTAGTGTTTTTTTTTTCTTTCAGGGGGTTGTTATTAGGCCGCAACGCAGCCGGTATAGGAATTATACCGAATTGTTTTAAATAACTAGATGGAAAGAAAGCACCACTTTAACTTAAATTTACGTATTAAAAGGTGGAATAAATAATGTTATCATTAAATTCCGCAAGTATTTTAATTTTTTTATGATTCTGACAGCAGCTTCATAGGCTTCATTTTTAGGCACCTTAAAAATTGAAATTGGGTGGGGGTAAATAGAATCATATAAATAAGTCGTCTTAACGCGGGCTAACCACAGTTTAAAATGGCCTTGAATGCCAAAACAGTAGTCACAATAATAAAAAACTAAGGTACTTGCAAAACATAATAACATTATTAAATTTGATTTACATTCAATTATATATAAAAAAAATGTTTAATGGATTTCTATTAATTAATCACAAAAACAATTAATAAATACATAGATTAGGCGTTATGTATTTTGGTTGGATTTATTTTGTCAAATAGCTATTACAAGTAATGTATACACTAATTGAGTTTAAATAAAAAAAAACTTTCTGATAAAAACTATCTTTAAAAAAATTCTGGTAGTTAAGTTAGATGGTAATTATTGTAAAAAAATTGAAGTTTATTGGAGTTCCTCATAATACAGTTTATCAAATAATCGAGGCCTATATTACGAAAGTGCACTTATTCCACTCAAGCGAATTTTTGGCAATAATTGACGAAAAACTGTTTTCGGAGTATGTATCATATTGTTCAACATATTGTTCAACATATTGTTTAACATATTGTTCAACGTATTATTCAACATATTTTTCAACGTATTGTTCAACATATCGTTCAACATATTGTTCAACATAATGTTCAACATATTGTTCAACGTATTGCCCAACATATTGTTCAACATATTGTTCAACATATTGTTCAACCTATTTTTCAACATATTGTTCAACATATTGTTCAACATAATGTTCAACATATTGTTCAACGTATTGCTTAACATATTGTTCTACATATTGTTCAACATATTGTTCAACATATTTTTCAACATATTGTTCAACATATTGTTCAACATATTGTTCAACATATTTTTCTACATATTTTTCAATATATTGTTCAACATATTGCTCAACATATTGTTCAACATATTGTTCAACATATTTTTTAACATATTTTTCAACATATTGTTCAATATATTGATCAACATATTGTTCAACATATTGTTCAACATATTGTTGCAAATTGTATTTTACACTTCGATAAAGAAATAAAAATATTGAAAAGCATGTATGATAAATTTCCATTTGAACTAAATGGTTTTTGAATTGCTGGAATAAGGTAGTTTTAAAAATATAGGCCTCAATTTGTACATCGCTGTATACTCTTACTTAATTGTAAATGCTTTAAAATACTTATTTAAAACAACAACACTCCTAGTTTCTATGAGTTCTGTTCAGGTTATGAAATTTAAAATAAATAAACAGTTGAAATTGGAAAAAAAATGCTTTGTAATGAAAGAATATCACCGATGTTTTCATACTTTTGGTGAACTAATCTGATTATGTGAGGCATTTCACAAGATGTCGTTAAGCTTGCCCACTCAAAAAAATGTCCATAATGTGCCCATCATCGATAAAAAGCTTTTGGGAAGCATGTTATCACTGCATTAATTTTTATTAAAAACCGTTATTGTGTTATAGCCCTAAAAAGTCTCTGACCTCTGAAGTTTATCACCGAAATTGCTGGCAAAAAAACCAATAACCGTTATCATTTGGGATATGTGTACACATTGAAGTCAGACTCGAATGGGGAAGTAAGGGATTTGTTCACCCGTTTTTTAACCCGCTTTGATTTTAACCGAACCGGAAAACGAATGATTTTTTTGTAATGGGGTCTTTAGGCTATATTACTTGCTGTTTATACATTTACAAAGGCTTTTGACAGCATCGCGGGTAGAAAACCATACGTAATACTTTCAAACACCTCTCAAAATAAGTTATCATATTACAGGAACAAAGTATCGAGCCTAGCGTAGAAGATGTAAAATATACACATTCACAGTCATTTAAATTATCTCAAATACAGCGTCAGTTATTTAAACAAGACAATAGGTTTCAGTAATTATGTATAAGTAAGTGCGTATCAAGGTGGAGAGGAAAATGTAAACAAAGAAATCCACCCCCTACAAAACGGGCTTCCTCGGGGATTTTGGACTAATTCTAGAACGAACAAATAAATTAAGAGGGATTACTCAATAAAGAAACGTACCAAAACATTTTAATCACCGAGTATAAATGAAATAAAAAAAAAATAAAAAACAGAATGTATAGTAGTTGTAGAAAAGAACAATAATACGCTGACTATAAGTGTTCTTGTTAGTAGTATTGCCTTGTTTCATCCATTTCTCATTAAGCATTATTTTCTTAGCAAACTCCTTAAAATGTTTGTCTAAATATAGATATGCTTCCACGTTTTATCTCCAAAGAAAGCTCGTGTTTAAGCTTCCGCCGTATAATGGTTTATTCCGACAATCGAGAAATACACTGGGACATTTTTGCCAGGAGACATTAATTTATACTCATAAAACTCTGTTTGTATTGCATTACGGAAGATCTAAGTGGTTCTGGATTCTAGGTCTGTTTTTGAGACTAAGCATACACATAAATACCTATAAAGTAAGTTTAATGATTCTTTATACTCGTATACACACCATGAAACAAAAGTGATCTCGAGTAATTTATATTGTTGATCTTTAGCTTACATGGAATCTACGTAGGTATATCTACTATGTTATGTCTATGATTAAGAAAAGAAATATAGAGTATTTTGCAATTTTTTTTATTTTCAGCTTTAAAAAATAAATAAATCATGGAATGTAGCGAAATTATCTAAAATCATCAAAAAATACGTATTTTACTAGGCGGTAAGAACTTTCCAACCGTGAGATATTGCATCATAAAATTTACAGTCTTTTCTTTTTTTTATATGAATACCGCACAAGAGTCCCAACTGCTCCCGACCGTCTGGAAACAGTGAGATTATGGCATCCCCAATTGGGGAATGTTGTGAGGCTGAAGGTATTTGGAAGGGGGAGGAGAAGAGGGAGAGGAAGGTGGGGAAATATCTGGCTATTCAGATCTGGTCACCGAACACGGCTTAAAGTCATTTCAAGCAACGTTTCAATTCTGAATGGTGGTCTTTCACCAGGGCGATACTGACAGTATCTTCCACTCTGGAACATGCGCAATAATACTGTATATTGTTTTTAAATTAATTAATTTGTGAAACAGCACAAATTAGTCAAATAAAATTTACTTGCGCGCGCCGGGATTTAAACCCGCGACCTTCGGATTCGTAGTCGAGAGCCTTACCCCTCGACCATGGAGGCCGTCAAAAGTCTGTCTAAAGTCTCTCAATCACTCAACTATTTTTAGCTTACGTCATTTCTATCATGAAGTTATGAACTACTCGTACATATTATATACAAATATTTATGCAGCTATCAATAAATAAAACAATCCACCAGGTGAACGTAACTTATTGTATTTAAAAAAATAATTATTATTAGTATCTAGTAGTTATGTAAAACTAGCAATTAAAATTATTATTAACAAACACATCTATCTGATTCTTGGGGATTCTAAAACGACGAAACCTTTTGTAAATCTGATTTAATAATGTTATTATTAAGTTCTGCAAGTATTTTAGTTTTTATTATTGTGAGAGCTATTTCGGAATTCAAGGCCATTTTCAAACTGTGATTAATCCACATTGCAACGACTTACTTATATGATTTTATTTACTGCCACCCAATTCTAATTTGGACGAGGTTAAAAATAATTATTTATTACCGGTGAAACTGATTTTGTTAGAAAATAATTAAAATTCTAAATTCTCTGGTTTTTATTCTGATGTTTTTACACTTTTGATGTGTTTTCCCTGTATAAAAAAACAATGTTTTCTTAATTGATTTATTTAAATGTGTTATATTGTTTTGGTAGTGTGAACATACTGAAAATTGTTGAATATATACTTTACCTTACTTTATTAATTAATGTTATATTAGGATCATTCCTTCGTTTGTTAATTTCCAGTTTTTCAAGTAAATTTAATTAAAGACCCTTTATTTCTATATGTAAGGATTTAGGCTCGTGGTTGTCAAGCGAGACGTGATAATTCACTAAGAGATGTTTGGCGAATTTTGAAGGAGTGCTTTTATGATTATAATATCGTATATATTCTTTGAATCTAGTTGAGAAAGCCCTTCCCGTCTGCCCGATATAGATAGCGTTGCAGTCGGTTGATATTGTTTTCTGATCCTCAAGTAGGTCACAAAAATTTTATGAGAGGTACGTCAAACCTGATTTTGTGCTTCTTTTTAAAAAAATATATCGCGATCAACTCGGTCAAACGCCTTAGCGAAGTCCGTATAGATCACCTCTATTTGGTATTGCGCGTCCAATCCTCTAGCCACCTTTGTGACAGTTCGAGAAGATTAGATACCGTGGACTTCTTTTGTAAAAAAACCATCTTGATTTCTGCTAAATAACGATTGTACCTTGTACCCGATTAAAAAATGGACAGGCGACCTCATAATGTCGGTGTGTACAGCAATATTCGAAACAAATTAAGAAAAGACATTTGATAGACAGTGGAGAGAGAGACGGCTACGTGAGTCTTCGGTGTCATTGCTGCAGAACCTGGTTCATCAATCCGACCGAGTGATTCGGTACTTCGACTTCTTCAACGATTTGGGTCATCATCATTAATTTATTATTATAACTCTGATTTACCCTTTACCTATAAATTTAGTCACGATGCTAGTCTTGGTGCTAGTCCCATTATTTTATAAATCACCTTTTATAATTACTTAGTTATATAATACAACATTAATCTTTGTCAATCATCTTGGAGTGGACACACTCGATGAATCAGTCTGAGATAATTTTACAATTAATACACATAGTCGTACATTATTATGAATAAATCATATGTTAAGCCGCGTCTCCTGCGAACATTTTCCCGAAACATTACACAAAACATTTGTTTTCACACACATTCCGTCTCCTGCTAAAATGTTTTATTTTGATTATAAACAAAACATTTTGCGTTTTCGTCAAGATGAGTTCTAGAATCATCTTTTGAAATCAATACAAAGACATATTTAGTTTCTAAAATGTGCATTTTAATTTATATATGCCATCTTTGAATCCCTAATTGTAATAACCTTCCCCCACTCTTACCCATTCCCCTTCCTTCTACCCTTTCCAACAATATGTGATCTATATTTGATTTTTAAGTTTAGTATACAACTAATCCTGATGATGTGAACATTGTTCATGAAACATGTTGATTGTATATAAATAAAGTGATGTAAACTAAGTTATTTATTCTTTTGATTAAAATAATGACATCACAAAGTGAAACCCTTACAGAAGAAATTTTCTTCAAAAAATCAATTTTTTAAGGTTAATCATATATCTGTGCTGGCTACTGTACTGGAATATTGCATTATATTATTATACTGTATATGGAATTTAAGTAAATTGCTTAAATAACCCCGAGAATTTAATGTGAGAACATGATGAAATGATACTAAAAGAGTATGTTAATGAGGGATGAAACTGGCAGAGGAAATAAGTAGACTGAATATTGAAGATGGTCGAAATGAAAACCCCAAGAGTATTTATGGTAAAACCATACACAAAAGAATGCAACGGTCATGACAGCGTATTCAGCCAGATTAACCAATGGACAAGTTGATGGTTTTGATGTTGAGAAGACGGACCCAGAAAGGAGTAGGAGCAGAATTTTTAAGTCAACGGAAATTACAAGTATTAGACGCTTGAGGAAAAAAAGGAATCAGTATGTGATTCAAATACTAGTGAAGATTAAGGGTGTATTACATTAGTGTTATTTTAAGAATCAGTATAACAGAAGAATATATATGAAACGATGTTTGAATGTGAATGAAGCAAAAAGTGTGTGCCATGACAGATTTGGGAAGTTTATTCCCTCTGCCTACGACAAAAAACGACGGTTAGGAGGTTTAATAAAAATTTTACTATGAACGGAAATTAAAAAAGATCAGTCCTCCAATTTAATTTTTTCCTTGTACATTGAAATGATCTAGATATTTATTTATTAATTTCTATTTATTTTCAGTTAAGTTTTATAATATAAGTAATTATTATATAGAATGATGTGGATGTACTGTAAATCATTAATATATAATAGCGTATCGTGAACGCCTCACAAGAAGAATATGTACTGAGGTAATAATAATAATAATAAAATTGATAACTTTATTTCAGGGTTCTTATATAGAAACACTATCATTGTAAAATTATAGTAGAACATGATAAAACGTAAAACCCTCCTTAAATTAATGTTGGTTACTCGCAATTTTTTGGGGGTCTTAATATTAAATTTATTATGCTTCCGAAAGGACCGCAGGCAATATAAAAATTAACTCTCTTTATATTTCAAGTTCTTCTAATTAACGTTTTAATAACTGCTCTGCTAATGTCTGTAGTAATTAGTTAAAAAAATATTCGTCACTGCCAAGAAATTGTCATTTTTTACGAATGTGGCGCTATCTGTCTTTGTGAATTTTTATAATTAATAAAAATTATAGACCAATCGTTGTGTAAAGATCAAATTCAACAAGACAGATTAATGTAAATTCAAGATCAATTAAAAAAGTTTTTTTTTTCTGTGAACTTAAAGAATACTTTAATAGGCGTGGGCCAAAAAAAGGAAAAAGTGTCTCAAGGTCGATTTAAAAAAACTTTTTTTAACTACTTTAACAATTTGTTGGATCTACTCAATTATGTTGCGTTTGGATAGGCACGATAGCATTTATTAGAGTGGTAAGCAAGTGAGTAATTCTAAGTTATCTGCGGGGCCGGTATCAAGAGCGAGTAAATTAGAATTTTGTTAAATTTATGAGTAATTTTAGGGATTGATTTTAAAGTGTGTTTACTTATATGTATATTTGTGCTTTGTACCAGAATGGAAGATTTTCTCTTTATAGCTATGGTGAATACCAACATTTAGAATCAAAAAGTTGCTCGTAGTGGTTTTAGCTGTGTTTTAAAATATTCTCAAAATAGGGATGCCATACATATTTCCATTCGCTTTGCGCAATTAGATCGCTCGTGCGGTATCACTAAAAATACTGTTCTACCCAGATTGCATGGCCTATTATGATGAACAGGGACACTCAACACGGCTTGATTCTATCGTATCCAGTATAGGCCCACCGCAAGGATCACGAGAACGTGGAATTGTATATAAATAAAAACATTCCAAGCTATAGGTGACGATGAAGTGGGTGAGGTCTCCCCCGAAGGCGGGTGGGTACTTCTGTATTTATATCTACCACGAGGTCCACGATTATATCAATTTTCAATTCTTACCTCTAGCTACAGGTGATACAGCAATGAAGTTAGTGAGCGCCGCCCCGGTGCCGTGACCCATAAGCGTGACGCGGTCAGGGTCTCCCCCAAAGGCGGGCAGATTCTCCCGCAGCCAGTGGAGACCCGCCACGAGGTCCATGAGTCCGAAGTTTCCTTGGGCGGAACTCTTGGCGCCGGTTTTCAGGAAACCTAAGAAACAGGAAAAGATAGTTTATATTTGATTGGTGCGTGAAAACAAATGGAAAGAGGATTAAGTAGAACATGTCATTTCGACATCAATACTGTTTGGGAAGTGTTCTTTGTTAGTGCGTGTAGCTATAAAATAAATTATATCAACGAAATAAATTTCTGTCGTAAGCAAAAGTAATAAAGTCGTATAAAATATACTAATCTTGCTAATAGCTTCACTTGATAAACGTGTATACGTGTATAATGGGTGTAATAAGTGTATACAAGTGAAAGTCAGTTTTATCATAGTATTTTTTTTATATGAATACCGCACAACTGCTACCAACCGTCTAGAGCCAGTGAAACTATGGATTCCCAACTGGGGAATGTTGTGAGGCTGAAGGTATTGCGGAGGGGAAGGAGAAGGGGAAGAGGGAGGTGGGGAAATATCTGGTTATTCAGATCTGGTCACCAAACACGGCTAAAAGCAATTTCAAGCAACGTTTCAATTCTGAACGGTGGTCTTTCACCAGGGCGATACTGAAAGTATCTTCCGCTCTGGAAAGTGCGCAAATATACGATATATTATTTTTAAATAAATTAATTGTGAAACAACACACATTAATTAAATAAAATTTACATTCGCACGCCGGGATTTGAATCCGCGAGCTTCGGATTGGTAGCCTTTCCCCTCGACCATGGAGGCCGTCAAAGTAGTCTACAAGTGAACATATATGATCTTTAATAGTTCATAAAAATATCAACAATAAATGACACCATCTTCACACAATGGAAAGTTTGTCAACAAGAATAATTTTCAATTTATTTTTTATAACTTATTGAAGTTTGTAAACCTCATTGTAATATTTTAATCATTGAAGAAGATAATATTAACACATCCCAAATGAACCACGAAACCGAAAAAACAACAGAAATTAAAAAGATTTCAGTCGCATCTGGGACTCGAACCCAGGACCTTTACCTATCCGGGGTAACCGCTTAACCAACTTAGCTAATGAGACCAGTACAATTTAGGCCATTTACACCGATATCATACTTCATGTTCAAGATTTATTAATATTATCCTCCATTTTTAAAATCCCATATTATTGGCTGCTGTCCTTATGATGATTGCAAAGTTTCATCCAGAACTCAATTGTAATCGGAACAGAGTCTCGGATATACCTACCAGATTTTTATTTATATGAGACATCTATTGACTTATTGTACAAGTCTGGAAAGAAATATTCATTTTATTTTTTATAACTTATTGAAGTTTGTAAACCTCATTGTAATATTTTAATCATTGAAGAAGATAATATTAACACATCCCAAATGAACCACGAAACCGAAAAATGTACTGGTCTCATTAGCTAAGTTGGTTAAGCGGTTACCCCGGATAGGTAGAGGTCCTGGGTTCGAGTCCCAGATGCGACTGAAATCTTTTTAATTTCTGTTGTTTTTCGGTTTCGTGGTTCATTTGGGATGTGTTAATATTATCTTCTTCAATGATTAAAAGAATAATTTTATTATGGATATGGACTGATGTGCTAAATTTGATGACATCGACTAAAGAAGTATTTAAAATTGAGAAATCAAATCAAATAACATGAAAATGGAAACTATTGGATTCTGTAATAGAAATACAATAATAACTAGGTACCAAAACTAATTTGTTATGTTTCAGAGATAATTATGACTAGCGTTTTGTCCGCTGCATCAAGATGATTATGGTTTATTATTATTTCAACAAAAGAAAGTACTTTTATGCTTGCAAATTGCTATTTGAAATATGTTTTCTTCTTTATTCACTAATTTAAATCATAATGTGAACCATACGATTTAATATTTTCATATTACACATTATTATTAATTTAAGTTACCCACATATTTCAGTTAACCTGATCGAACCGAGGCGCACCGAACCTAAACTAATCTAGTCTAACCTAACCTAATCTAACTTAATCCAACCTAACCTAACCTAACCTAACCAAACCATACCTAACCTAAACTTACTTCACCTAACCTAACCTAACATATCCAAATCAAACCAATAAAAACCTAACGTAGCCTAACCTAACCTAATCTAACCTGATCAAACCAAACCGAAAACTGCGTTATAAAAATCATTTTTCAGTCGTTCTTTATATAATTCTCTCACGACAATAAAAATGTTAGTGTTTTAAAACTGTCAAAGCAGAAAATATAAAATACAAAGTTCGATATTTTACAATTTTAAATAAAATCATAAACAATACATAATGCAGAATGGTGTTAAAAGCGTTTTTTTTTACAATGTTTGAGCAATATTTTTTTAAGATCAAAGCGCAAACTAAGCCTTTTACGTAAAACTATATATTTCAGGAAATTGCAAAAATAAACAAGTTGACTGTATATACACTGATTTCTCGAAGGATTTTGATAAAGTATCTCACAAAGTAGTGATTAGGAAACTTCATGCCCTGAGAATCGGAGGAAATATTAAAAATGGTTAAGGAGTTACTTATCAGATAGAACCTTGTTTGTCAATATAAAATCGTTTATATTCAAATCGTTTTCTGCTACTAGTGGCGTACTGCAGGGTAGCCACCTTAGTCCGGTTTTATTTATTGATTTTATAAACGGCTTTAAAGGTGTCAAAGTTTTCTATTCACCGATGACATTAAATTATATGGAGAAATTACTGATTCAAACCACTGTTAAATATTGACATCCTAAATAACTGGTCCTCACAAAACAATTTATATCTAAATCTAGAATATTGTAAAACTCTATGTTAAAAAAGACGTCTCTCTTTTTTGGTATTCAATAAATCAAATAAATCCAGAAAGAGTTACGGAAATGAGAGATTTGCGAATTATAATGGATGAGAAACTAAAGTTCACTGCTCACATTCAACAAATTGTAAATAGGAGTATGAAAACTTCAGGATTTATATTAAGAACAATATTTTTTTTGAATCGTTTCAAGTAATAAAATTATTGTACATGTCCCTAGTTAGAAGTCTAATAGAACATAATTCCATTGTGTGGTTGCCTTTCTACAAAGTACATATTCACAATGTAGCAAGAATTCAAAGAAAATCTTTACGTTTCATAAATTTTAAAGTTCACATACCTTTAGAGCGCATGAATTACTCATCATTAATGAGTTTTGTTTATTTATTAATACGATTTTCGCGAGGCACAAAATACCGAAAAATCCCCAAATTCTAGACGCTAAAAAACATTTAGACATAAAAAAAATGCAAGTAGACTTAAACTATTGAATTATTTTAGATAGGAGCAGAGAGTACATTGGGAAACGACTCATAAAACTACGATTTATGAATTAAGACTTAAAGTACTCATCAATTAGCAGAGAATATTCTTGATGAAATCGAGTTTTCTAACCTCTTTCAAAATAAATAACGAAGAGTTCTCCATTATGTATGCATAAAACAATAGAAAAAAAATAATATTCAATGTCTTTAAATTTAAAGTTTTTATAAAAAATAAAACAACTTTGTTTTAATTCCACTTTATTATTTTTTCATCCAACCAGTTTCGATTCAACCTGAACCTTCCTCAGGGGTGAATAAAAATATATTAAACATAATACAGAAATACATGGTATTTAATAGAAAATTAGAAGAGAGAGACAGAACATCAACTTAGGCGGGGGGCAAGGAAGGAAGAACTTCAGAGGGAGGGGTGAAGGTAGGCAGAGGTAATGGAAATATTTAAAAAATGGGGGTGTTAGACAAATCCACTTGTTAATTAAGTAGATTGGTTTTATTGATTTTTAATGATTTTTTTTTATTTCAAGGGCTTCAAGATTATTAAGGCGTAGACCTATCGCATTTCTATGTAATACATCTATCCCGGAAGATTTATTATGTTTAATATGTTTATGTTTAATTTATCATGTATTATGTTTAATATATTTTTATTCACCCCTGAGGAAGGTTCAGGTTGAATCGAAACCGGTTGGATGGAAAAATAATAAAGTGGAATTAAAACAAAGTTATTTTATTTTTTATGATTATGTTTTCCCACAAAGCGTTTGCTACATGTAAGGATTTAAAGTTTTTACTTTTACCAAAAAAAAACATTTATTAGAAATGAGAATTTTGTAGCGTATGTAAAATGGGCTTTCCATGAGACATTAATAAAAATCATTTCCAACAGCTCGCGAAACAGAGAGTATCGATAAGTAAGATGATATAACGTCGAATTAAGATGAACTATAAATGATGAACTATACGGTAAAACGAAAGATAGAAAGAGCTACTTTTAATTTGGATTAAAAAGACGTAAGCGACTTTCATAAAAATATTTTATGCACGGTATGTTTGAAATAGATCAAAAATCTCAAGACGAATTATTTAAATAGCATTTAAAGAAACATTATGAAGTTTTTCATGCCTATGAAATGTTAAATAACAGAACTACCCCTGCTTTTTTTTAAATTTTCGAAGAATATTTTGCAGTTTTTTTATCGACGGCATTTGATGTAATTACATATTCAGCTTGCGTACTGATTAGAGATTATCTTAAAAAATAAAAGAATACAAAAATGTAAGGAAAGTAAATAAAACTTCCAGTAGGGATATTTGTAATATGTCCATAGAAATTATTTTTTGCGACAGAGCTTTTAATGCAAAAATTATAATTATAATAATGACAGTTAATCTTTCAAATCACAGTCATTTTAACAAAATAATAAGAACTATAGAAGAAAGGTAAAACTGAACATGTTGTTTATATTTATCTTATGTAAAAAAAAAAACTTTCTGAATTCTCCGAATTCTGACAATTCACGAATGGATTGAACTTCAAAGCCAACAAAATTACGTTTTTAAAAGCGCAGTTTTGATTCAACAAAAACAATTGTTACATTTTGTTCATGAAAAAAATATTTTCGTTTTATACTGACATATTTCATAACACTAAGAAGGCGAGGATTACATACATTTTTTAAATTTATAGATTTGAGAATACAGCAATGTTCCTATTTTCAACACGAAACATCTCAGTATTATTATCAATTCCCATTAGGAGAATTGTAAAGTTGTCTTGGTGGCCCATCACTTCACAAGTGACTGAAAAAAATATTTCTAATTTCGGAATCGAACCCCACACTTTTCGACTCAATGTCAAATGTGTAAATTATTATGGTACTCTTGGTAGACTGTTCACATTAAACTGATTATGCTTCCAACGCTTTCAATTTGACCTATAATGTAATTAGTTATACGGGTACGAAGGACCTATACAGCTCATTGTTTTCTAATAATAGAGCATTGAACCGATAGTACCATACAGTAAACGCAGGTAAGCAAGTTACGATAATTAAGTTTAAAAGTTACACGAGAAATTTAACGTTTAAATTCCGAAAAAGTACATCGGAAGAGAAAACCAGGAGCCTTGCAAAAGCACGCAAATGGTCTCTAACCTTTTTTACAATGAAAGGTGATGAGAAAATTCGAAAACATTATTATTATTCAATCGTCTGCGAAAATGAAAATAATAAAAACAAAAAATTTACGAAGCAAGATAGAAAATTCAGGAAATTTATTAATGTCATTTACGAAAAGGGGTTAAAATTTCGGGTTAAAAATATAAAGAATGTGCGGACACTGATGAACAAGGGAAAACGTGGAAAATTGGGAGATATTCAATTAATTATAGCCGGAAACCCTTTTGTTGCTGGTATGTAACGGAAATCAGAAGCGTTATAAAACCTCTAACGTTTCCGAGTGTCGGGGAATCTTTTTCATCGAGGCCTTTAGGCACTGTCAGCTGCTAATTGATTATGCTAAAGGCTAAAGGGTGATATTCTGGGTTCTGAAGAAAATTTTATACTGCAAAATATGTGTTAACGGTTTGATAAAAAGGCAGGCAACTTTTATCATCCGTTTTTTTCATTTTACGATAAGACATATTAACATTTCTTACTTCTAAAAATTATTGCCTTGACTTAAAACTTCCAGGTTAAAACAGCTGAGGAGATTTCATGTCACCAGAGATAACGATCGTTCAAAGTTTTTTTTTCACTTCATTACGACGATTTCTCGCGAGGAGACTGCGGGCAGGTGTTCCACACTACTTCGAACCAGTTTGAACCACCATCGGGGTGCAACTCAGATCATAAAATAAAAAATCCAATCATTTATTGTATCATTAATCTCTCAATATTATTCTAACAACGGTAACCGAGGTAAATGATTTGGGTGTACACTTTGATCAAAAACTGAATTTTATAAACTATGATGAAATTACGTCAAATAAAGCTTTGCAAATGTTGGGCTTCATAATAAGAATATCTACCAAATTTAATAACATTCACAACATACAAATTTGTACTTGTCATTAGTTAGGACTCAAATACAATTCAACAGTGTGGGCACAGAGTTATGGTACTCATTACCTTATAATAGAAAGAATTGAAAATAATTTCTTTAGATTTATAAATTTCAGAATGGAAATTACAAAGGAATGTGTAAATTATGATTATATTTTATGTTACCTCAATTTACTAAAATTATTAGAGCGTAGAATAATTACAAACTTATCTTGTTTATACAAAACTTTAAATTCAATTATTGACAGTCCTGAACTTTTATAATAATAATAATCGGACCATTTCTATATATGATTTCTTTCCATGTGCCACGTATATCAACATCAAGTCATTATTTACCCTTATTATTGTGACAACCCCAATACGGTAGGTATCGCAATTGTATAGTCCCGTTCGCCGTATAAAGAATTTACCTATTAATTATAAAGATATTGTCGACATATATAATATGTCAATAACAAAATATAAACATAACTAACTAACTAACTAACCATCACACCGTTTCCCCGCAGGGGTAGGCAGAGAGGACGGACCGCCAAAAAAGTCGATCTTGGCATACACTTCTTGCTTCATTCACATTCGTACATCGTCTCATACATTCTCTTCTATTATTCCGACTTCTGACATGGCCCGACTCAAGTATTTGGTTCACTTGATCGTGCCATGTCTTCCTCGGGCGTCCCCGGCTTCTTCTTCCATTCACATTCGAGTCATACATTCTTCTTACACTCCTTTCTTCATTCATTCGCTCCACATGCCCAAACCATTTAAGCGTCCATTTCTTAATCTTACTCATTACGCTTAACATCAGCCTTGCATTCTTTACGAATTTCATATTCAAATTTCAATATAAACATATCTTATTTAAATTTATTTCGGCAAGCACAACTAGTCTAATTGAATAAATTACTTACCTTGCATTGAACTAATTAATTTGTTATTACGATTATTATTTTTTCTAACTTACTATGGCTACCAAGGTATTGTTAAAAACTATTTTTTGAATATAATGTTGATCATTAATTTTTCATTGAAAAATCTCCATTAAATTAATCTCTTTTTTTGTCTCTGATTATTTATACTTTTTCCGTAATTATAATATTAATATTAAATATAATTATAATATTAAACATATACGTATATATGTTTGTGTTTAATTTTTCTACCTTTGCTAATTTTTTATTTGAATTTATATAAAAAAAATTGCATTACTAAATAACATGTGCGTACTGTACAGATAAAAAAAGTTTCATGTGTAAAGCCCAATTTGGCAACACAACGCAAATTAAAACAATGCACATTAATTAAATTAAATTTATTTGCCCACACCAGGAGAAGCCGTGTATTTTTAAATAACAACAGTAATAAAGATTTAATAAAATGTAATTTTATAAAGTAAACACTAAAATAATAAATACGTACTACGAAAAGAAAAAAATTATTTATTATCAGCATTCGTTTAAAAAAAAAATTATGAAATCGACCTCTTGGAATAACAAGGTTCCATCTGACACAGCAATGTCATACGATATTGTGCTCTGGAGAGAGCAACTTTAAGTCTCATTATCGCATAACATTGCCATGTCAGATGAAACCCTGTTATTCCAAGAGGTCGAAATGTCGACAGTCGATATTTAAACGTACTGGCGTCACACCACAACTTTAACGGTAGCGGCCATTGTGTCTATATTAACCGGCCACGGTGGCGTAGGTCAATAAAAACTTAATAATATATTTCGTAATCTAATTTAGTACTAACTGGTGAAATGATATTCTAATTGTTTAGAAATTCAATATGCCGGTCGTACTTTTACAGAATTGCACTGAACAAGACGGTATTTTGAATAAAACGATTAGAAACAACACGCTTCGAATACGGAAAAGCAACTAAGAAGCGGGTTCCTTGCAAATGAAAAATGACGCCTAATCAAACATCGTCGGCCGTCAGTCGGATGCTCCTCGCAGCATTTAATGATGGGTGAACAAATACATTCAAAGTGCACTCTTTAAAATGATTTGCCTTTTTCCAGAAATT
Organism: Halesus radiatus; assembly: GCA_022606495.2. Taxonomy (NCBI): domain Eukaryota; kingdom Metazoa; phylum Arthropoda; class Insecta; order Trichoptera; family Limnephilidae; genus Halesus; species Halesus radiatus. Next base: position 48,771 of record JAHDVE020003572.1, read on the forward strand.
TTCTGTTTTAAATTTAGAAATAATGAGTAAAACATATCTCTATAATAATCAGTAAAAACATAAATACAGTTTTTTTTAAACATTCAACAATGGAAACATCATTATTTGTAACACCCAAGAAAATTGTGTAGCTACATGTCTTGTCACCCTTACTTATGTGTGTGGATGTTCAAATCTCGATTTTTAATTCAAGTTCGTTCTAATGTTCGAGCCTCCTTTGGATTCTAGTACCATATGGAATCGATTATTCGAAAACAAAACAAAAAACTTACCTGAGACAGAAAATTATAAAAATACTTTAAAATACCCTTTCCACACTTTTTCAAAACAAATCAAATAAATTTATACGCGAGTGTTGGTTTTCTGTCAGAGATATTTATTGAAATGTAAGATAAATCCATACCCCAGGGTGAATATTTGTGAGAAATGTTTACCCTCGGTATAAACTTTTTGTTAAATTTTTTTTAAATTAATATTGAAATTAATAAGTTTTACAATCAACAATAAACTGTATGAATATGGACATATTCAAACAACAGAATACAATGTGGAAGAATGGTCACTTCGTCAGTTTCCTTATGGCACATCTATGCTGAACCAAGAGCCTCCCGATGCCATCGACTGACTGAATAACTTTAGCATCCCACTATGACCTCAACCAACTCTCCTCCAACATATGAAAAAGAAGAAGATGAGTTTAATTTAATTCATAAATCTTTGTAAATGTTCAAAAGAAATCCAAATTTCTGAATTACTTACATCATTTTACGCACTGTAGGTTTTTAAATGCTCAAAATATTTCACTAATCAAAATTAAAAAAAAAAACTCTTAACAATTTTTTAATACTTTAATTTGAGCACAGACGCCAAAAAGAAAACATCACAATTACTTGAGATCCCTTACTCACCAAGTAATATTTTATTTATTACTCATATAAATTGAAAAGCGAATCACAATACCTACAAGAAAAACTTTGAATTTGATGAATGTAAATTAATCCAATACAATTAATTAATTAATTACAGGTGAAAATATAATAAAAACAGTAATTATTAAAATGGAACACTAGTATATATTGATTAACTTGGCGGGTTTGCGATAAGCCGACGTAGCTCAACGGTAGAGCATCTAACCGGACATTAGAAGGGTGCGGGTTCGAGTCCTGCCGGCGACATTTGTCTTTGCTCGGAAGGTTTTTTCAATTTGGATGAGTGTTTTAGATTAATAATTATTGTTTATAAAAATAGTAAATTAATCCAATTAAATTCGCACTCCGATATTTTTCCGTTCCCTTATTGGCTTTAACTTTTAATAATAATTGAAATAATCGTATTCGGAAAGAATTTCTTACCTGCTAACTTAGAAAAGATTTCAACAAAATGTTCAGTATTTCGCAAGTCAGTTATTTTCGGAAACTTGATCATCCAGAAGTCAGCTCAGGTATTCGAAAAGGGGCAAAAGTGGAGTGACAGGAAAAACATTGACCTTAATTGCTGAAAAGCAAATACTTTTAGGTCAATAAACGTGATCTGTGTATCTAAGACGTCAGGACACGGCGAGGAGGGTTCGAGGGCCCAGGTAAACGCTGCAGGACGTGATGACACGCGGGGAGAAAATGAAAAATTACGAGAGAATTTTCAGTTAATGTACCTGGGAAATAGAAATTCAATGGCTGTTTTATAATTAATGTAAGAGATTGATGTTTTTTTTTTTTTTTTTAATATATTTATTTCTTGCTAAAGCAATCCCGATGAGTTTCAAAACTCATTTTAGGACGGGAGGAATTTACAATACATAAGTAGGAGATAGTACATACAATTTTACATTGACAGCAAAATATCAAAAATAGAAGTTTCACATACAGACAGAAATAATTTTATAAGGCCAAGTTAAATAGAACAACACACAAGAGAAAACATATAAGGGAACAACAAAATATACAAATATGGATTTACTGATTTTCATTTTTAAAAATCCTTAAAAAGTATTCCTTTATACCATCATTTTGGGATTTTTTATTTTTCTGGATGGTTTTGTACATATCTGGAAGCGAATTATAAAGTGTGTAGGCAATGTAGTTTAAAGATTTTATTCCATATTTTGTAGTGTGTGTTTGAGGAATGCGGATTTTATTGTTATTTCGAGTATTGTGGTTGTGGATGTCTTGATTGTAAAGTGGCTTGACGTTAGTGTGAGTTGATTGTTGAGTAATTTGTAGGATGGTGCTGGTGATTTCATACTTAGGAAGGATCGTGATTGGAAGGATACCGGAAACTGAGTAGATGTCCCTGACATGAGTGTCCCATGGAAGTCCAAAAACATTTCTGAGGGCTCGGTTTTGAACCACCTGCAGATCAGCAATCAATTTCTTCGAGGCAAAGCCCCAGATACAGCAGAGATAGGAAATGTGTGAATGTACCATGGCGTAATATACTGCAGTTAGTAACGGAATGGGTTATTTATTTATTATCCGCTGAATTTATCCACTTTTCAGTTTGTGTTTGTTTTTAGAAAAAGGTCAAGCAAAAAAATATTTCAAATATTTGTCCATTGAATTTTGACTCTTGGATCCGAGATCTTAAAATTTATTGCCTAAATGATTCGAAATTTCAGGATTAATAATTATTTTTTTTTACAAGAATACCCCACAAGAGTACCAACTGCTCCCAACCATCTGGAGCCAGTGAGACTATGGCATCCCCAATTGGGGAATGTTGTGTGGCTGAAGGTATTGTGGAGGGGAAGGGGAAGGGGAAGAGGAAGGTGGAGAAATACCTGGCTATTCAGATCTGGTCACCAAAAACGGCTAAAAGTCATTTCAAACAACGTTTCAATTCCGAATGGTGGTCTTTCGCCAGGGCGATACTGAGAGTATCTTCCACTCTGAAAAATTAATAATTAATAAAATAAAAATCTGAGTGTGAAAAGGAGGGTAGGGATCATTAAAACTGACATACCTAAAATTCCGAGCCTGAAGTTGATGGTGACCACAATGAGGTGTCCCTGCGAAGCCAGCACCGTGCCATCGTAAGGGTTACCCGAGTTCCACTCGTACGACTCGCCGTGCACGTACACCAGGCAGGGCAAGGACACGTTTTCACCTGAAAATAAAGTAAATTCCTCGTTAATATTATATTATTCGTATTTTCTTCAATAATAATAAGAGAGGTCGTTGAAATATTATTGGCATATGCACAACATATGCATAAATGTTATGAGTACGACGTGAACGTTAATCTTAAAGTTAACATTTTCTTGAGAGATACAAATTTGAAAATTTTAACATCAGGATTTCTTAGATTTAGATAAATAACATCAAATAGATAAAGGTTTTCTAAAATTACCATAAAGATAAAAAAAATCTCGATTTACGGATAAGGAATTTCTTTCGTAAGTAAATATAGCTATGCTACGTGATCCGATATTTAGATTTAAACATATTTATTTATAGAGCAAAAACCATTTCGTGATGTCCAACTTTTTGACAAATAAACGTTTATTTTATTCATGTTGCAAGCTGAAAATGATAGCAATCACACTCCCGAAAAATTCCGATATCCGTCGAAATTTCCGGCGGAAAAATTGTGCAATTTTATTGACGCCAGAGATCACCGCTTGGGAGTTTTTGCTGCTTCACATAAATGGAAGATTGCGGATGAATAATTAATATTGCACATAATATTGGAGAACGCAGTAATAAAAAAAAACACTGCTTAATACGTGGGAAAGGTGTTTAACCCTTACCACTCCATTATTTTTTAATATTTGTTTTCAGCCAACTCTAATTGAAATAATTTCAAAATATTAATTTATTGATAGGCAGTTACAAAAGGGTTATTTTATAGTAAAACAAAAATGAAAAACAGTCAAAATCTTATTAAAACGTGAATAAATTTTTTTTTTTATCGAATAATCACAAGAAACAACTGAGTTGCAGCTTACAAATAGTGATATCGGCTGGCACCCGACAAAGGAGCGGTAAGGGTTAATAAGTTAATACCGTTTCTCTTCAATCGGTATTCTTTATAGGACTATTACTGCCAATGCTAAATAAGATTTTTTTATTGTATGATAAGTAAGCATTCCATGTAAATGCTGAAGGGGTAGTTATAGCGTATCTGTAGGTACCGTAAACACGTGACGGCGGAGCTAATAAAGGGAAGCTTTTCAGGTTCAGTTACTTGGACGTTTTAACGAGCACAGCAAATTAATTTCTTGTTACCTATACAATAAATAGACTTGATTTATATCAATAGGTTTGCATTTTGATAAAATTTAAGAAATATACGAATAATTGAAAAACGAATACACATTTTTCGGTGTTTTGCATTTAATTTTACTAAATATTCAATATATAATAAATATATGTCAGAATCGGAATAATAGAAGAGAATGTATGAGACGATGTATGAAAGTGAATGAAGCAAGAAGTGTATGCCAAGATCGAGTTGTTTGGCGGTCCGTCCTCTCTGCCTACCCCTGCGGGGAAACGGCGTGATGGTTAGTTAGTTAGTTATTCCATTTATTAATAATGTTTGAAAAGTGCAGTTTAAGGGAGTTTTTCTTTTAGTAAATTGGTTGCCTGCGAGGAAACTTTATTACCCATCATTATTTACACTAGACCTTTTACCGTTGAATTAACCATGCAAACCTTTATCAGAAAACTTATTTCCCCCTTGTTGAGAATAAAAACCGACAGACTGTGTAACCATCACACATACTATGTAGGTAGGCTCTGAGTAGGTGACTGCCAACCGACTACTCGGGTATTTTCAATAGTGGCTAAAGTGCGCAAATGGAAGAAGGGGTGATTAAAAGCTCAACTCTTAGTGAGCCAACACATTAATATGAGACAAAGGAAAGGTTGCGATGTTTAATTCAGGACCTCATTAAGCATGATGTTTTTGCTAACCATGATTCCCCGCCCTTTCTCCGAACAGAAACTCGTTGCGGATAACACTCGACGCTGTCATTCTGAATGTTGGCTTGTGAACAGGGTGTGGCATTTCAACGCTTTTTATTCAAATGTAATAAGACGCAAATGCTCACTGGGTTGCCTGTTCTGCCACACGCTGATAATTTGGTGGTAACTACTCAGCAAACATAGATAGTTATAATAATAATACTAATAATAGTTCTTTATTCCAGACGGTATGCAGGAGTAGCGCAATGCAATAAGTTCCATAAGTGATAACAATACAAACAAAAAATAAAAATAGGTACGTAAAATAAGAGGAAGAAAAAAGGAAAGAAACATAGCAAAAGATTACTCAGAAAAATATGCAAAATTAGTTCATTCGCTAAGAGAGAGAAAAAAACAAGTTAATGGCGGATATTTGATGGTTTCCCGTCTCCAAAGATTATAGACGGATTATTGTTTGGCGGGCCATTTTACGTGTTTTTAACCGTCGCGAATCTTTCGAATTGTGCCATTCTCGTAGCTTTTAGTGTTACTGTAACCGACGTGATCGTAATTATCATGATTCTTAGGATTCCAATTTGGCAACATTATGTTTATCAATGTACTTCGTGATTTGTATTGTCCTATTGGCATTGTATCTTATGTAAGATTTATAAGATTTGTTTCATCTCATAGTGTTATCGACGTGATGGAACCACACGGGAATTTCCATAATAGATTGACTCCGCGGGAGCCCAGTACCGTGTGGCAGACTTTCCTATCACATCGATAACACATCCGACCCCGCGACAGCACGATACCGTGTTGCGGGTTTTTGACAATGCAACTAACCCCGTGGCAGCACAATACCGTGCACGGACCCCTTATTTACATGTCTGCCTCAGCAGCGCCTCTAGTGTAGAAAACTTGTATCACTTTGTAATGATATAAAAGCGAAAATTTCTGAAAATAAAGCAGTCAAAAACATTCTTGTTCAGCTTGCTGAACAGTCAACACCTCTCTGCGCCAACCGTAGTGAACTCCTTGCATATTGTCTTTTTACTTAAACAATCTTCAGTGGTATAAAGTGTCTTTTTCAATTGTTTTCGTGATATTTATCGCGTAAGCTATTGGCTTCAAGTTTCGCGATCTTTGCTTTGCTTTTAGTTTCTATTTAAATCAAAGCAACCATTAAACTCAGTGACCAGTTTTTCTGTGTGTATCCAGCCAAGTGCAAGTGCTTTGAACTTTTGCGGTTTATTCACCCGTTAATTGAATTTCCGTCTGAAAGAAGAGTAGGACCGTTCATTCGCGGGTCCTAACCAAAAAATCAGCTCTGCAAATCTACAACAGCTTCATCTTCAACTCAGTAAGTGAATTTGAATTTTGAATCTAAGTGTTTCACAGAGTACATAGTCAGTTTCCAATTAAATCTAGATTTTAAAACTTTTAAAATAATAATAAAGACTACAGTAAACATTTGATGTCAATCTTTAAATCAATTTGCCTATGCGTTAAAACATTTAATTAAAAACAGCTAATTTCCGTGCGTAGCAACAAAGCCAAAATCTTATTCTAAATTTATAATAAAGATTATTTTAAATATTCGGTGTCAGTTTTAAAAAAAAAAAAAAACAATTTACTTACTCGTCAATTTATTTTCTTCAAAACCTTTATCATACGTGCCTAGTTACAAAGCTAGTTTCTCTTTTTCCCCGAAGTACGCCGCCCCAGGCCAAAAACAATTAAAATCCCATTAACCGGCCGCCGGCCGACCTACCTTCCAAGAATTCTCAGGCAATTAGCAGCCGCTTTCTCTATTCAGTTCGAAACCGGTGCAAAAGTTTAACGAAAATAATTCCAACTCTCTTTTAAACGTTTTATCCAGTGATAATAATAAATTAAATAATCATGAATACCGCCGCAGACTTCGAAACGAGCCTGGCCGCTTTTATGTTCTCAAGGCAAAATCGGGAGCTCTCAGCTCAAGAAAAGGAGCATTTAAGTATGCTTATTAACAGGGAAGTTGCTTCACAAGAAGATTGTAAATCGCCTTCTTTAAACTCCCCGACAAATTCCATTCTCTCTCAATCAAGGGTACGCTCACCCGTTAACGAGAACAGCTACCCCATTCTCATGAAGATGCGATGGAGGAAGAGGGTTACCCTTCTTCCGACGATTCCTCATACTCCCTAGTGTGTAGAAGGAAACGCACCCGCGCTCATTCAGGCGGCTCAATAACCCCGGTAAACTCCCCGAACGGATCACCGCGCTCTTCGCCGCGCTCAAAAAAGAGCTTCACTGAAGCGAACAGATACGAATCACTGAGGACTCCCTCTCCCACAGCCCGCGCTTCCTCCTCTCGCGAGGCTCAGCCCTCAGCATCCCCTGCACGAGCAGAAGAGCCTTCTGCTTATAAGAAGACGATGAGGATCCCCCCCATCGTACTTCACAAAAAAACCGAAACCATATCACTTCTCCGATCCTTCGAAGACAAGGGTATAGATTTCACGGCCAGGAATATGGGCAACGGCCTCCATATACTGACAAAATCGCCGCGCGACCATCACGCGGTTACAAGGAATCTCATAGCGAGGAAAATTGAATTTCACTCGTTTAGACTACCTGAGGAGAAACCCCTGAGGGTTGTCCTTAGAGGCATCCCGGAGGATATCTCGTCCGAAGAAATCAAGGATGAGTTAATTCTCTCCTATCCGGTAACATCGGTGCACCGCATGAAAGACGGGCGCACCAAAAAACCAATCCCGCTCGTCCTCGTCACGTTGACTAAGAACGAGTTAGCAAAAAATATATTTAACAACCTCACGTCTATTTTTAGACTTAAGATCACGGTCGAATCCCTGCGAAACAAGGCCAGAATAGGCCAATGTTTCAGATGCCAGGCCCACGGTCACTCAGCCTCTTGCTGCCACGGGGAGGAAAAATGTGTAAAATGCGCCGGTTTACACCGATCCTCTGACTGCACTAAGGACAAAAAAACGCCAGCAAAATGTGCTCTTTGCGACGGGGCCCATACGGCCAATTACGGAGGGTGTCCCGCCAGACCCCGTAAACCAAACTTCAACACCAACAAAAATAAAAATTACATAAATAACTATCAATTCAATAGATCGCAATATAGAAACAGTAATCACTACAACAATATTAGTAGTAATAATAACACTCAATTTAAAACACCTAGAAATAGTAACTACAATCAAGAACGACCAGAAATCCCTTCACAAAGGCGGCCGGATCCGCTTAATACTCTTGATTTTCCAACTCTGCCCACCCCTCAAGCCGCAGTCAGGGCCGCCCCGGTCTCCCAGCCACCCTCTAACCGTAGTTGGCCTGAGCCACACTACTTCAATCCCCGTGCCCCACAAAGGGACAATAGGGCTTATAAAAAACCGGTCCCCAGCTAAAATTACCGGCTGGAGAGACAATCGGAAGCACCCAAAACTTCCCAGGAACCCTCCGTTCCTCAGCCCTCTCTGCCCGCAGCGGACCCCGTACATATCCAGGCTTTAATGGAAAAAGCCACTGAACTCCAATTTTTGATCCAAAACGCCACCGCGGAGCTGGCCAATATCCAGTCTTATCTAAAAACTCAATATGTCTAGAAACAATATCAAACCTCATAACCTACAGACGGCCTATTGGAACGCCAATGGCCAGGTCTCGTCTCACAAGGAAGAGATAATAGAATTCCTTCACGATTTTGGTATCGAAGTCTTCCTCATTAATGAGACGTGGCTTAAGCCATCACGTAAGTTCAGAATACCAAATTATATCACCTACCGTGACGACAGACTTGCCAACAAAGGAGGCGGAACCGCCATCTTGGTTAAGAATAACATTGATCACCGTCTAGCACATTCCTTCTCTAATGAAAACATTGAATCCACATCGGTAATAATAAATACTTCTTCAGGACCGCTCAAATTTATTTCAGTCTACGCACCCCCAAAACGAAAACTAATTCCATCAGAATTGGATAAACTCTTGGCCGAAAATGTCCCCACTATAACAGCTGGAGACATGAACGCAAAACACGGATCGTGGCATAGCCAACGTGAAAATTCCAAAGGGATCATACTCGCAAAGTACGCGAGTACAAACCCCATCGTAGTCGATGCTCCGGATAGACCGACGATACATCATCACAACGGTAGGCCGGACGTGATCGATATCGTCATCCTCAAAAATACGAATCATTTACACTCCCTCCGAGTACTCAACGAATTAACTTCTGACCACGATCCAGTCCTCCTTACTTTAACAGGAGGCTCTAACCCTCTGGTCCCCGATAATCCTCCACGTACAAAAATAAAATGGAATAAATTCAACGAACTTCTAAGCAAAAACATAATAATACCTACCTCAATTCCCAACGAAGCCACTTTAAATGTTGCCACTTCCAATTTAATTACAACTTTAAAATCATGCATCACCGAAGCGTCCGATGAGATTCCCAACGACACAACACGTCACGGAATACCCGAAGAGATCAAAGATCTTATTAGGGAAAAAAATCTTGTGAGAAAGGAATGGCAGAGATCTTGCAATCCGATAGTCAAACAACATCTTAATCGTTTAAACAGAGAGGTACGGAATGCCCTCAGTGAATTTCGCAACGAACGTTGGCACGAGTTTATCACATCACTAGAAGACGACAAAGCAGCTTACTGGAAGCTCTCCAAATCGCTCCGACGCCCGACAACAAAAATCTCTCCAATTCAAGGACTAAACGGACTAGTATACTCCGCTGCGGATAAGGCTGAAGCCTTCGCAGATAGCCTTGAAAATCAATTCAGTCCCAACACGGAACACGATAACCCAGCTTTCGTCGCAAAAGTGGATTCAAAAGTAAAATCTATTTTAAATCTAGATCCTGAAGACCCCCCAATCAGGTGCACAACTCCTAAAGAAATAATTAACATTATTAAAAAATTAAAGAAAAAAAAAGCAGCCGGTCCTGACGGCATCTCAAACAAAATCTTAAAATACCTTCCAAAAAAAGGCATCTGCGCCTTGACAGCCATATGCAATGCATCACTCCGACTGCGTTGTTTTCCAAAGGATTTTAAAATAGCTGACGTAATTTTAATCTCAAAACCAGGCAAGGACCCACTATTAACGGAGAATCATAGGCCTATTAGCCTCCTTCCATGCCTAGGTAAAATCCTGGAAAAAGTGATTCTAACAAGTCTAAACGCCTTTACTCAGGACAGTAAATTCCTGCCAGACTTTCAACATGGTTTTCGAGCAGGTCACTCAACCTCTCATCAACTCCTGCGTGTTGTTGAATACATCACGGAGGGATTTAATACTAATAAAAAAACAGTCATTCTTTCACTCGACGTAAGTAAAGCTTTCGACAAAGTCTGGCATAACGGCCTATTATACAAAATGAACGCTCTAGGTTACCCTTTAAGACTTACGCAATTGATAGCTAGCTACCTAAGAGATCGATCCTTCAAAGTCAGAATAGAAAATATTTACTCGACATTACGCCCCCTCTCAGCCGGGTTCCTCAAGGCAGTCAACTTTCTCCATCCTTGTACAATATCTACTCAAGCGATATCCCAAAACCTATAAATCACAATATTAAAATCACCCAGTTTGCGGATGACACTAACATCATGTCTAGTTCAACTGCCGAACTCACCGCCTCAAAGCGTGTTCAGCAGCAAGCCGCTCTCACCGAAGAATGGTGTAAAAAGTGGCGTATATCAATTAATCCAACTAAAAGCGCCGCGACCGTTTTCTCAAAGACACGGCCGAAACGGCCCCCATTCATTAGACTGTTTGGGGAAAAGGTACCTTGGGAAAAGTCAATTAAGTACCTAGGTGTCACGCTTGACTCAAAGCTCACCTGGATGAAACATATCACCGAAAAAGTCAAAACGGCAAATAAATACCTTTCCGCACTCTACCCGATGATGGGCAAGAAAAGTCGTCTATCAACGGATAACAAACTATTACTTTACAAAACTACCATAAGGCCGTGTTTCACGTATGCATGTCCTATTTGGGGGCATGCCACTGCAAATCATATTAAAAAATTCAAATATTCCAAAACAAAGCCATTAGACTCGCGCTAAACGCACCCAAGTGGAGTAGAATCTCTACTCTCCACAACGATTCCAACATTCCGTTGATAAACGATTTCATTGTCACTCAGGCTTCTAAATTTTACGGCGGCCTAAAAGGCCACTCTAATCCAACAATAAATACGCTCGCAAATTACAGCGAAAACGATAAATTCAAATATATGAAACCGAAGAATGTCCTACGTAAGGAATAATTTTAAAACCTGCATACAGCCGCAGTATAGTTTTTAGTTCTCATTCAACAAACCCAAATTCATTAAAATCACCGTAAAGTATCAATAGATAATCTTATATAATTATGTTAGAGCCAGTAAACTCATTGTTTAGGATCTCTGTGAACAAATAAATTCAAAGTTCAAAGTTCAAAAATAAAGCAGTCACACTCGGACGAGCAATCGTGACTCGTACCCAGTCATATCTTGTAACCGTATAAAGTCTTTCACTTCTCCCGCCTCCCACCTGAAAGATTCCTGGACCTGCCTCAAGGATAGTCGGCCCCGTACCCCCAGAAGCATAGAAAGTGACTTGACCAGCACCCTACATGTTTACAGTCTTGTAACGACAATGGTCGCTTACAGTTACCATAATAATGTAACGAATTCTAGAAACGCCGAATTATCTAACCGTTACGCCGTTTCCCGCAGATCTGGGCAGATAGGATAGACTGCCACACAACTCTGTCTTGGGGACACACTCCTTGCTTCATTCAAATTCATACATCGTCTCACATATACTCTTCTGTTATCCCGACTCTGGACAAACGTTTTATTCAATGTCTTCCTCGGGCATCCCTGACTTCTTCCACCATTCGCTTCTGCGTCATATATTCTCCTGGCATTCCTTTCTAAGTTTATTCACTCTATAAGCCCAAACTATCTAAGTGTCCCTTTCTTAATCTTATCCATTACGTTAACATTATATCCAGTTCTCCACATTTATACCATCGACTTAAAAACGATTAAGTACCTACAGTTGACATAATAAACTAGAGCGCAAGAAATATTTTTGTTAAAATTAAAATTATTTTTAAACAACGCGCTCGCATATGGCGTCAATTTAAATATATTAGATAAAAGCAGTTTTACCACATAATGCTATCAAATATTGAGAATATTATAGGTTCAAAGTTCAACTCTTTCATAAAACTTATGAAATTACTTAATAAATAATGTGTTAATGTTACAATAAAAAAAGTATAAAGTTTCTTGTAAGAATTGGGCCTTGACCTACAATAATAATTTCACATTCAGTGTTTACACCCGTCAAAAAACAATTCATCTCAATATTTAAAGCACTATGTGCTAAAATTATTATTTTTTAAAATTGCTGTTTCCATTATTATTTTTTTTTATTTTTATATTTTTCTTCTTAATTTTTTTTTTCCAACCTATGTACATTGATCACAACATGCACGCGCCTTTATATCCCAATTTTGCACTACATTTGTATGATGATTGTTGTTTATTGTTCTATTATATAATATTGTTGAAATAAACTCCTGCTGACGAGTTACTTGCAGTGGCTTAGCGGGTATATGTTCCCACTGTATATGATTAATATTATACAATTTAAAAAAATCGAAATGGACGCCATCTGTGTGCGCCAGGTTTACATATAATTTTATGTTTAACCTTAATATTGATAATTTCGCATATATATATATATATTATGAGGCAGTATTTTTTAACTATTTTTAGTCAAGTATTTTATATTGGTATTCAGAATTTAATTTAAAAATGGGGGCGTAATATACGTCCTGAAGTGAAAAGTATTGAAACGTATTGAAATAAAGTGACAAAACAAAGAGCCCCATATTCAGTAAAACGATTTATGTTGAAGTAGATCGTGCGTATTGAAAGTAATTTGATCGTCGGTGTAGGTGTACGTTGAGTTCAATAAAAACCTTCAGTGTGTTCGGGAATGAATGTCTAGACCCAACAGGTAGGAGGCAAACAAATTAAAATCAATAGTGTCTAAATATAAACTTAACCAAAAAGTCTGGTACTCTCATTCAGGTAAATAAATTGTGAGGTACTCGTTATACACCTTTCATTACGTTCTGTTACTAATATTAACAAGTAAACGTATTCATTTTTCGTTAATCATTTTTCGAATTAAATACACTTTAATTTTTTTGCAAACATGATGCTAAAAAAAATCGTGTGTGTTTTTTGTTTCGTTGTTGTTCGTGCATTAAAAAAAGTATTATGTACGAGTATATCTGGGTCAACGGAATTACAAATTCTTATGATTAAAATCTTTTAATAAATTACCGGAAAATATAAGATTCGTTAATAGTAACTTTATAGAATTAAAAAAAATAAAAAGGTATTTTAAAAACTTAAGAAAAAAAGGTACATTAATATATATAATAAAAAAAAAAAAAAACAAAAACGATAGTAATAAAATTTCTTAATAACTAAAAAAAATAACCCCCACCCACATAGGCAAGCACAGGTTTCTTTTGGATAAGTGGTGAATAACCTTTCAACTGCAGATGGGTGACCCCAAGAACGTTCCGAAAAAAGTTTAACGATTTTGGAGTTATTGAACTTTATGAAATTTCAAAAAAGCGAAACGGCTGTCATGCATAATAATAATGACATAATAAAACTTTTTTTATAAATAATCCGCTTTTTAAATTGAATAATAATAGTTATTATAAAATTTTGAAAACTTTAAATGTAAATGGACTTCAAAAATTACACTTGAACACAATAAAAAAACTATTATTTCGTTACTGATTTACTTTTTTTTAAACAGTTAATAATAATAATTTCTTCCTAAGATTGGTATGTGGCGTCATTATTAATAAATGAATTACAGATTACCTTGTATTCACCACTTTGTTAACATGTACATATCAACATGTTTCGAAAGCGATGCTTTCCTCATCAGGAATATGTTGAATACTATGTAATAATATGTATTCTATATATTCCTGATGAGGAAAGCATCGCTTTCGAAACATGTTGATATGTTTGTATTAATAAAGTGGTAATTACAAAGTATTTTTTAATTAATTTATTAGTTAATAAATATATTAACTAGCTGAAAGAAACTATCTGCATTAGATAATATTATTTTATGTACGATTTATTGTTGTCTTTTATTAACTTTTTTTTTGTACAAATATTTTTGAGTAAGATTCTTGAAAAATGTTTATGCTTTAAGATTGTTACAAATGTTTTATTTTATTTTATAAAGATGTATAAATTTTGTAACCTTAACTGTAAATTTAGGATAAAGTTTTGAATAACAAGCTCCCGTCAGACAAACTACAAACTACAAAGTTATTTATCGGAACTCTTTGCATTATATTTTTTTGTAAAATGACTTATAAAACAGGAATAAAATTGTTAAAAAACACAAATTTAAAGTCTAAGACTATTCTAAAAAAATATCTACAGTAGTAACGTAATAAAAGTCATGTATTTCTGATAGCAATACTATTAACAAATAAAATTTAAAAAAAAAAAACAGAGTGAGAAGACTCCTTCATTTGTGACCATGGCCGCATCGCACTGACGAGAGTTAGCAAGGGTGACAATTTTTAAATTAAGTCTAATAACCCAAAAACAATGGGACTTTTACGAAACATGATGTTCAATTTTCGGAACGGTCTTAGTGTCCCCCATCCACAGTTGAAAGGTCATGCACCACTTACCGGACAGCATGTGTATGTATAATAAATGTAATACTGTACAAGAATTCTAACATACAGGAGCTAGTGTTAATGTTATGCCCCGTACCAGACTATTCAGAGCTAAATATAGATAAAGCCATTTCAAGCTAGGTTTTAGTTCTGAATAGAGTGACCTGTCACCAGACCGATACTTTTTATATCTTCCACGCAGAAATGATCAGCAAATCAATGGACTGTATTTTTTTTTCTTTTCTTGAAAACATATTTAAAAAGGGGGTTTTATTTGTTACATCGGTATTCGAACCTTAGGCTTTTATCAGGGTTTAACGGAAGTAATGCGACTCCAATTTATCGATTGTATGTGTAGTGTATTGTGTCTTAATACTTACCAATGTCTCTCGTTAAAGATTGTCGCGGAGATTAAATGAAATGATAGGTAACCAATTAATAAATATATTTGCAGACTCGAGGCGAACAAATTATAAATCAGAAGGTTAAATTCTAAAGGAAGCGAGAAGCGATGTAAATGCAATCAACAAGTTAACTAGCGAAATGTACGACCGATTCGGCGAGAAGCAGAGAAGCGAATGTTTGATGCGCGCTGTGGACAACAGAACGCCGGCCGCTTGCGTTTTGTTTGTAGTGATACCATAAGTAAAAAAATAATATAATTCAAATAATTTTATGGCTATTCAGTTGCTTGCACATTACAAGGGGAATCAGGGAGCTTACCGTGGAGCTCGTCAATGCTGAAAATTTTCTATAATAACTGTTGTTCTAAATGATAATGGGAACGATTTAAATTTAAAATGACTAATTTACGTTGGAACGCAAATTTGCCGTACACAATTTAAAACATCGACCCGAAATAATGTTTTTTTAAAGATGTAAAAAATTTATTTTTTTATATTATCATGTTTACATAGCAAATATGACAAATTGAACAAAAATACCGTTAACCCGCAAAATAATTTCCGAAGTTGCCTCTAAAATCATGAAAAATAGATGGCCTATATTTCATAATTTAACGCATAAACAAAATAAAATACTGCTAATTCGTACTAGACATTTACTAAATCTTTAATTAAAAAAAAGATCATTCAGTTTGGGTATTTTGGCTTCAAATCCAAAATTGAGTTTTGTATGAAACAGGCCGCGCAGCCATTCCTCTTAATATCAGATTACTCACTTCATTTATGCAAATTTCAAAGCTTTCACTACTAACGAGATTGCATTTCTACCCAGCAATTATTTATCATAATACCCTGCCATGTACGTGTCTAACCTCCAGTCACACTCCGTATTTCATTAAGGGGCATCCTATTTCAAACAATTTAATTCTGCTCAAAGAAGCACTTAGAAGAAGTAACATCAGAAATGCTTGAGTATAATTATAAGGAATTTCTTTTATAAATATGTTTCGCAACATTAAGCCCAGAGCGCAACGACCCAACGAGGACCGTGACTTTAGCAACGAAGCCTTTTTTACCCTCAGCTAAGCATTTCCTTTTGTTTATTTTGTATGGTTAGACGTGATGTCATAAAGTTGAAAAATATTGGCTCGAGGCAACCTCGATCCACGAGCATTATCTTGGAATAAAAGTCTGGCGAAGAGTATCACTTTCAGTTAGCAAACATGTCTTACGCGACTATGATCGTGTCTATAGTGTATTTAGTGATAAAAGAGAATAAAATACTATTCTGATTTCTGCACATTGACATATTATCACTTCTTGTAAATCTATAAAAATTTGATTTTCATTTTCGTTTTTACTTATCATAATTTTTTTTATTTAAATCGATTTTCGCAATGATCCAACACTTTCTGGGTCTTTAGGACTTCTTTCATTTTATATTTTTATAAATGCTCCCTACTTGGTACGATGGCTTGGGTATTATAGCAATTAATTTTCTTCAGTTTTCGATAATGTAAATGACTCTTTTGTATACATACGAGTATGTGCATAGAGCAGTATTGACGATAATTTTGTATTAATATGTTAGGTGTAATATAAACATTATATTGCACAGTTGTAAAGGTATCTTTAAAGCCCTGTTTTATCTGTATAATAAATAATATGGTGAGAGCATTAATCGGCATTTACTACGCGGGCACCAAAACTTTTAAACAGAAACCTGGGGCGCTAGTCCGGTTTTTTTAAGATTCCTTAACTTTTTCCTTAGGGTTAAAGCTTTCTTACTTAACTGTGGTTCCGGTACTCTCGGATGACAGCTGTCAGTTGAATTCAGGGAGCGACATTCATCAAAAATGTCAATATTTGCGATGTTTTAACAAGAGAAAAACTCAATATTTGCGATGTTTTAACAAGACAAAAACTCAATACCAATTACCAATTACGTTATTATTTACTTTAAACATAATTAGCTGGTAAACATTATATATATGTTGACCTCTTTGACAATTCACGTCAAGCGCAAATTCAAATGTCACTTTTAGAACTAGAGAAAAAAAGGTCATTACTATCTAAAGAGCTAGGTACTTTTTTATGAAACGTGATTCTTCGTTAAAAGTCTTACTTATGATATTTAAAAATAAAATAAAAATGTATTAAAATTAATTGTAATATAATGTAATGGTTTTTAAACGTTTTAGTTCAAAATCTTATGTCACTTGAAGATATTTCATCAATTTGTATTTTCAAATAATCTCTTGACAATCCATTTAGGATCTTTTTACTATGTCTCACCGGAAATCCGCAGTTAATCAAGAAGTCTTTAACCCTAAGGAAAAACGCAAGGAATCTTCCTTAAAAGAACGGGAATAGCGACCCTGGTTGTTTGAAACGGAAGAAATGAAACTCGAATGGTGAGTTCTGGAATCTTGAAATTTGCACAGATTTTTCTAATGTTTTTCCACAATCTTGGTTGTTGTCATTTTTTATTTAAATGTCTGCTGAAATCGGGTAGTAGAGCTTGTCGCTTTTAACTTTTGGTATGTTTCAATAGAAATCAATAGTATTGTTTGCAATTAACATTTAAAGTTGCGCAAATGACATCCTTAACTTTTTTTTACGATTCTTAATTTTTGGGTTTTTTTCCCAACAGGCGAGCAAATTTACAATGCGGTGAATGTTTTTAATCTTTTGTGTAATGCACACCTAAATTGTTACAAATTTATTTCGAGGGTTGGCAATTTCTGACATTCATCTCAATTTCGCAATATAATATATTCACCAAAAACCTCGCGCCTTTGTTCAAGTCGTTAAAGGCACATCTGCCTCGCCGATGTTACGTTTCCACAGTTGCACTTATAATGCGGAATGTCCCTTTGTGGGTCTGTGAGACGCGTCGAGGCGTAAACGGTGCGCTCCTTTGTTGGGGAATGCGGCGGTGCCACGGTTTCTAAACGCCCGTGAAATTCTGCCGGACACGAGGTTTTGTGTCAAGTGATATATGTTATTTGGGGGAAATAAATACGGTGACCCGCGATGCAGAAGGTAATTGGACTCAATGGAGACAATTCTAGCCTATTTTCTTGGGAGAAATCTTTGTAAAGATTTGGAGTGCTTGGTTCTTTTATAAGCATGCGACGAAAGAGCGAATAATATTTTATAGAGATAATAAAAAAATAATATATGAAAATGTAGTAAATAGACAAAAAATGTTGGCCAGAAGTCGATCGACGCTAACAGTGGCGTGAATTGTTGTATGAACAAAGGTAGGCTGTTCGTAGTTTTTCAAGTTTGGGTGTAAATTGTGCGTTGAATATTTGAAATACGACTATTTTATTATAACCTTCTGCTGATTGTTATGGCCAACTGAATAAATGAGCGCAAAAGTTCATTACTAAATACATGGAAAAGACCCATTTTTTATTAGAAATTCGTCGCCTCTGTAAGTCCTTACATCATAATTTAGTCTCGCTGGCTCCAGACGGTTGGGAGCAGTTTGGGACTCTTATTATATTCATATAAAAAAATTATGAAAAACACTTCGAAATTTAGATAGTGCCTAGAAATAGTTCATCAGAATATTGTTATAAAATTTTTGATTAGGATATATTTAAATTAAAAACAAAATAGTAATCTATTGAATGCCTAGTCGATAAAGCCACAAATAGATATGGAAATATCAAACGGACAACATTATCAACACACTTTAAAACAAAAATTACAAGCACTTCTTTTTATCGCTTCTGTGAAAAAATATTCAAATTCGTTTTGTTCCCTTAACTTTCTATGTACGAGTATATTCCAAATTATCCTAACAAAATAGGAAACAAACGATCATAAAATCCTGCTACGTCTAATATAAATTAATGTTTCTATTCGCAATAAAGAATCCATGAAACTATTACGCACAATACGTTTCGCCCTACATAATGACCGTGTTTGGGAAACATTTCCCTTTCGGAATGTTCAAAAACGTGATTACGGGAACGTAACGGTCATCTCTGATAGTTGTCGTTCGGGGTGATAAAGTTCCGGGGTGTTTCTGGCAGGAGCTATATCACTAAACTGACAGGGGATGAGATGGGGGTGGGAAGGGATAGGGGGTAGGGGCTGTTTATGGTGCGTGACATACCAAGCCAAGGGCGGTGGAGACAGGACCAGGGAGAATGCCCACTGGGTGTGTCAACAGGACCAAGGACCTTCCGGGAAAATACTTTTCTATGATTAGACAACGTTTTCCAGATCGGTCGAGTCGTCAGTGACAGAACTCGATTTATTGCCGGTTGACGATGATTTGCTACAATATTATAGGGATGGATGATGAATTTCAGAACATTGTACATTGGGCAAAAAGAACGTGACCAAACTAGGGTCGAGTAGATATAAAGATACTCAATATTTAACCTATATTTGTAGATATTTCTATGACCTCCGGGAAAAATACCCATGGATCGCTGCTTCAAATCCTAGTATAAGCAAATAAAACGTACTTATTTGCTATTGATTCTTTACATGTATAGAAATCAAATACTCTAAATCTTTATTAAAATATTCCATTTTTGCACAGCATTTCGCAGTGGAAGATAATGTCTGCTACGCCCTTGTGAAAGACAACCACTCAAAAACGAAAGTATCGAGATTAAATATGTTTAGTGACCAGGTTTGAAAACCCAGCTACCTACGTCACAACCTTCTACTCCCCCATCTCCTTCTCCTTCCCTACCTTCTGTCTCACAACCTTCAGCAAACTGGGGATATCATAGTCCCAAGATCACTAGGCACACATTATTGAATCGTTAATTAGACTTGTTTTTGAAAGTTCACATAAAAAATCCTGTTCGCATAAATCGGGAAGAAAATTGTCTAAAATTAGCCACTGCTTTAATGAATTCTGACTCAACCAACGATCTACCATTAATATTGAAACGAGCAAACGATAACACCAACAAATGAATATAATAAAAAATATCATTTTAAACGTATCTTCTAGTCTTTTAAGTCGTTTTAATTTTGTCGTCAAAACTTTTCAATTCGCTTCAAAATGATAGGAACTAAAATAAAACAAACTCAATATGGTTATAGCTAAAGATACGACTAACTACTTACTACAGGTCGTGAACCGAGGGACACTTGATAACTTAAATGGATATCCGTCGTATCGTGTTGTCGACCAATATTATAAAGCCAATATCATTATGACTAAGCTTACTTCCGATATGCTTCAATATTGTAATTTAACGATTCTAATGTTTCATTACCCGATGTGAAATGTAATGCATGTCATTATTCTACGACATTAATACAATCGGCAGGAATACTATGGTCATTTGGGGGTTTCACTGTTCGGTAGAATGAATGTTATTATCAGTAACCAATATTAATAATAATGTTTGTTTATTTGAAACACAAATTATTTAACAAGAAAATATAAGCAAAGTTTGACTGCCCAACTAGGAATAAATCCCATTTTAGGATAGTCAAATTGACAAGTTTAGTTCATATTAGGTGCCATTGTGCAAAAATATATGGAAAAAAACTAGTATTGAGTATGATAATATAATACACGTGAAACATAAAAAAACGTAGTATAATAATTGAGTATAAAGAAATATGAAAAATAGTGTAGAAAAAAAAAATTATCTATACCAGATAATTTAAGTATAGTGTAATAATTAATACTCCATAAGAGTTAAAGAGGTGAGAAAAAAAATATGGATTAATCATTTATATATACCAGATAATTTGAGTAAAAAGAAATATTGTAGAGTAATCAATTATGTAGGTATATATGTGTTTGATAGGTACTGGTTGGTGGTATGAGGAAAAAATGCGTTTGATATTGAGTAATTATCAAAAATTGAAAATATTATACGTATACTAACAATTTTTTATTTATTTTTTAAACTTATGGTCATTATTCCAGTGGAATTTTTTGAGTTCCCTAATCGAAGATTGTCAAAAACTCGGAAATTGGTAGCTACAGGTATCGGTCATTTTACAAACATTTTAAGGTAAATCTAATAATTTTTCCAAACTTAAATGAAACTTTATTTTACACATTGTTGCTGAAAGAGCACTTTTAAATAATCACCTTAAATAAGATCATTATGTGCCTTTTGATGTATTCTATCTCGTGGCATGCCTTTCTGTGTCTACTGAAATGATTTTTATCCCGTTTCCGGTAATAATTTAACTTATTAAATCAATTTGCAAGTAAACCACAACATCAAATTAATATTCTATACGTATTTTAGAATTACGAACCAAAGAAAATGTCATAATCGTCTTGTAATTGTCGATATCACTTGAGCGTATTAAATTAAACTGTTTTGATAAACTGAATGGATTTGGAAAAAAAAAATTATATCAACAATGTTTTCGGTTCCGTCGTGAAATCTGAAAGTTTTTCAGTCTCAGACTTTTGAGGTGGACTGAAAATTTTCGCGGTCTTTTGCAAAATTTAATTTATGAAATTATCAGAACTTTGTAAGAACATGAGTTTCTACATTTAGGCAGCATGCGGTTGAACAAAACTCCAAACAGATGTTCATGCTCAGAGAACCATCCGAACTCGAATATATCTGAGCACAAACTTTGCCAAATTTATGAATTGTATTCAAAATTTATCTTTTATGATATGTTTCAAACATTGCTATGAAAACCATATGAAATTAAAAGTTTTTTCTCGAATTTTGGATAAGCTACCAAAAACAATGTTTTTCCAATCTTAATATTGTGTTTAAATAAACAATTCTAAATTGAACCTATGGTGACATTTCTAACCAAACTTTTGAACGGTCTACCCTATAAAGCACTTAACTGAAACGGAATCTAATATATTAAGCATGCACATGATAATAAATGCAGGTTTTTCAAATGAATCAAAAAATAAATATATTGCTATAGCTTATTGTATTAATCTCACAAGTTTATTTGGTTTAAATAGCCTAACTTGGCAGGTTTCAGTAATTTAAATTAGGTAGAAGGATTCATTCAACTCAGTACTTTTCTGGTATGTTTATTTTATAAAAAAGTAATTCTTAAAATAACATGGTAACATACCATATAACAGATGTTAAAATGCGATCAAACCAATCATGCTTCAATCAGTATTATAATGTAGTATTATAAAGTCGAAGGAAATGTAAAATAGAAATAAGATAAAAGTTGCAAAATCCGAGTTTGTTGAGCACGTTACAGTGTAAATATGGTTAGTCTAACTTTTTGACCTTTTACCATTTCATAAAGACATGTTCCTTGAAAGTTTTTTTGTTACGTTTTGTGGCACCGTAATACAAAATGCCGTTGTCCTCTGAAAATGAGCAAGACGCAATCCGGGAAGGGAGCGTTTGCCCGGAACATTCACCCGATGGCAACTTTGCCAATATCTAAAAAATTTGCATTTTATTCTCCGCTGCGACACAAATATACTTTGTAGAACAATTTCTGGTTCACAGTTTTCTCATAACACTTTAGCGAAATCTCGGAGACTACATAAAATCGCGGTGTTACTGCTCAAAGTTGGTAAGTCCAAATATTAAATATGTAAATGGAGTGGCGATTAATTGTGTATCTTTACGCGAATATCTTCGAATGAAAAAAAAAAGTTTTACATCACTGAACCATGGTAAAGACATTTTAGTAACAAAATTGCATTAACAATTTTCATTAATAATTTCTTCAAAAGATTGGTATTCACTTTGTGGTATCATTATTAATAAATGATTTTAAAAAATTACTTTGTATTCATCACTGTATTAATATACACATTGCTTTCTTCATCGAGAATATTTTTTTTTTTTTTTTTATATGAATACCTCACAAGAGTCCCAACTGCTCCCAACCGTCTGGAGCCAGTGAGACTATGGCATTCCCAATTGGGGAATGTTGTGAGGCTGAAGGTATTGGGGAGGGAAGGAGAAGGGGGAGAGGAAGGTGGGGAAAAGGGTAAATACCTGGCTATTCAGATCTGGTCACCAAACACGGCTAAAAGCCATTTCAAGCAACTTTTCAATTCTGAATGGTGGTCTTTCACCAGGGCGATACTGAGAGTATCTTCCACTCTGGAACGTGCGCAAATATACTATATATTATTTTTAAATGAATTAATTGTGAAACAACACAAATTAATTAAATAAAATTACTTGGGCACGCCGGGATTTGAACCCGCGACCTTCGGATTCGTAGTCGAGAGCCTTACCCCTCGACCATGGAGGCCGTCATATGGGTATTCTCTATATTCCTGATGAAGAAAGTATCCCTTTAGAAACATATGTATCTGTGTATATTAATAAAGTGGTGAATACAAAGTATTTTTTAAAATTAATTTAATTTTCATTAAGTCTGAAAACAGAGAATATTTTTTTTTTTTTTTTTTATTATATATTTATTTCTTGCTAAAGCAATCCCGATGAGTTTCAAAACTCATTTTAGGACCGGAGGAATTTACAATACATAAGTAGGAGATAGTACATACAATTTTACATTGACAGCAAAATATCAAAAATAGAAGTTTCACATACAGACAGAAATAATTTTATAAGGCCAAGTTAAATAGAACAACACACAAGAGAAAACATATAAGGGAACAACAAAATATACAAATATGGATTTACTGATTTTCATTTTTAAAAATCCTTAAAAAGTATTCCTTTATACCATCATTTTGGGATTTTTTATTTTTCTGGATGGTTTTGTACATATCTGGAAGCGAATTATAAAGTGTGTAGGCAATGTAGTTTAAAGATTTTATTCCATATTTTGTAGTGTGTGTTTGAGGAATGCGGATTTTATTGTTATTTCGAGTATTGTGGTTGTGGATGTCTTGATTGTAAAGTGGCTTGACGTTAGTGTGAGTTGATTGTTGAGTAATTTGTAGGATGGTGCTGGTGATTTCATACTTAGGAAGGATCGTGATTGGAAGGATACCGGAAACTGAGTAGATGTCCCTGACATGAGTGTCCCATGGAAGTCCAAAAACATTTCTGAGGGCTCGGTTTTGAACCACCTGCAGATCAGCAATCAATTTCTTCGAGGCAAAGCCCCAGATACAGCAGAGATAGGAAATGTGTGAATGTACCATGGCGTAATATACTGCAGTTAGTAACGGAATGGGTAGTAATCCTTGAAGTCTATATAGCACACCAGTTATGGGGGTAATTTTCTCCTTTACATGATTTATGTGGAGGTCCCACGAGAGTTGAGAATCTACTATAAGGCCCAAATATTTTGTTGTCGTTTTCTTTTCGAGGCAGTTGTCACCAATTTTGATATCGAGGCTGGAATTTTTCTTGTTGCCGAATAGTAAATAATGCGTTTTTTTTACGTTAAGGGTCAGTTTATTTATTCTCAACCAGGTTGTGAGATGGGAAACATCGGCATTCATTTCCATTTCGAGTTCCGCTAGGTTTTTTTGTTATAAAAAATTACAGTATCGTCCGCATAAAGTTGAAGAGTTCCTTTAATGCCCCACTTTGTTATGTCATTAACATATATTAGAAATAGCAACGGTCCAAGAATTGATCCCTGTGGCACTCCACATGTTATTTCACCCAATTCACTCATTTCTCCACCCAGTTCTACTGCCGAAAAGCGATTTGATAGGTAAGATCTGAAAAGTTCCAGAGGAGTACCAACAATACCCAAATGTTTCAGTTTTTCGATCAATACGTTATGGTCCACCGTGTCAAACGCCTTCTTTAGATCAATAAATATTGCCGCTGTAAAATCTCCATGGTCAATATGTTTCTGCAGATTTGATATGAAATCGAAAGCTGCACATTTAGTGTTAGATCGTCGTCTGAAACCGTATTGTTTTGAGGTGAGAATTTTGTTTTGTTCGAGATATTTCAATAGTCTTTCTTTGATGACACATTCAAAAATTTTGGAGATAGCTGGAAGTATAGAGATTGGACGATAATTTTGGACATTTTTTTTACATTCGTCTTTATGTATAGGAATAATTTTTGCAACTTTTAGTTTGTCTGGAAAGATACCTTTTGACAGAGAGAGATTTATTAAGAATACGAGGTCATCCACCAGTTCCTCCTTGCAGTTTTTGAGAAGGAGAGAGGTTATACCATCGGAACCAGCTGCCGCTTTAGATTTGAGGTTGGATATGATCCGTAAGATTTCTGTTTTATTTGTCCTGATCATGTTAAAAGATTGTTTTGCTTGAGGTGCCGTGTAGATGGTATTTAAATCAGTTTTTGAAGTTTTTATGACTGATGCGAGACTCTCCCCAACTGAGAGAAAATATGTGTTGAAAGCGGTTGCAATCTCCTTTGGTTCTTTTACTTCTTCGTCATTTATGACTAGCAATTTACAAGCTATTGTTGGGTTTCGGGAGCTATTTGATATAATGGAGTTAATTGTTTTCCATGTTCGTTGTGGCTTATTCATGTTTTCATTAAGCAAATTCGTATAATACTTAGTTTTAATATATCTTCTATAGTTGGTGACAGTATTACGAGCTTTATTTTTTTCTGTTGTCAAAGGAATACTTCCTTGATTTCGTTTCCAAACTTTAAATATGCTATTTCGTTTTTTAATCAGCCTATCAAGTTCTGCATCAAACCATGGAGTATTGTTAGGTCTTTTGTCTCCTATATTAGTTTTTAGTTTTGTTTTACACTAATTCATAACATTTTGGAGATAGTCAGCGAAGTTATTATAATTTTTGTTTACATCGTCAGACGAATGGGTAAATTTACAAGTTTTAAGTGTGTTATTTAATTTTTGATAATTTATTTTGTAAGCATTTGATAGGTTTCTTGCGGATCTGTTATTGGGGAGGTTTTTTAGGGAATTTTCATAATCCAATATAAGTATATTATGGTCACTAAGGGGATCATCAATATTTGAGATTTTTCCGGAACTATTTGTCCTATTTGTAATTATGTGGTCTATTAGCGAACTGGTGTTGTTAGTTACTCTTGTGGGAAATATTGTGTTACATACATAAAAGTTATACGATTTCAAGGTGTGAATATATTTCCGTGCAATATCAGTGTCTTTTGAAATATCGATATTGAAATCTCCAATAAGTAATGTGTCTTGTTTGTTTTTATTTAATATTATTTCTAAAGAGTCAAAGAAGTCTGTTATATTTGAGTTCGGCTTACGGTAAAAAACATACAGATTTAGAGGTTTAATATTTTTTGCCGTAATCCTAATTCCTAGAAAGGTATTTTCACTGCCGCATTCTTCGATTTTTTTATTGTCGAGTGTATTATGCATGTAAATGGCGACTCCTCCTCCTCTGTCCATCTCACGGGAAACAAAATTTCCAGAGTAGTCGGCAATATTGAAAAAAGTTTCCTCTCCTTTACGTAGCCAGGTTTCCGTGATTACGAGAATATGAACTGTTTCTGAAATGTTTTTTAGAGTTTCTTCAATTTCGTCAATTTTGTTTCTAATGCTTCTAGCATTCATGTACATAATACGCATACAGGAGCTTTTAGTGATGTATTCTTGTATATTGAAACATTTTTTTTCCTTGAAGTTGCCTTTAGCAGTGTCCCACGTAGTCTATCCTTTCTCTGAAGCGCTCATCCATCAGCTTCCAAAGTGGGCAATCTGGATTTGTTGCCCGGTGGGTTCTTGAAACTCCGGTGCAATTTGAGCACGTTGGTTCTTTCGCCTTGTTGGGACATGTGTCATATTTATGACTTCACTATTATTTATTTTATTATTTATTTTGTTGACTCTCTTACCAATTTCTGGGCAAACAAGCTATTTTTGGGTAACTAATGGTAAATCGATGTTCCTTAATTATTTTCGAACCTAACGCATATCACATAGTAAGAGTGCTATTAAAATATGATTAACTCAAACTAGTATACTAATGGTGGTTACGAAAAAGACACAACACAATACTAATCAAAGCAAAATTCCAAAATCTACCTTGAACGGATAATATCTTATTCAAGTGGAGTTGTGCACTTCCAACCCCCGAATATTGTCTATAATAATGAAACGTGAGTGTATTCAAATCTATGCAGACGATTTATTCCTGGATTTAATTTTACGTTCGTTCTCGTTCCGTTGCACCGGTAAGGTATTTTGCTTCGATTAGTAAAGCAATACTTGGTGTGTGAACGTTAACAGATCATCGGTGTTACCAAGAAGATAAAAAAAATCTTCTTCTTTCATTAATTGTAATATAAATTCGTACTTTGGCATTCATAATAATAATCATATCTTTATTGTAATTCAATTTTAACTATAACTAAAAGACATGTACAATCTAATAATGTAAGTGTACAGTGGTTTATAAACTAAAATAGAAAATAATATAATAACAGTTATACTTGAAGTTTCACATAACTTGCCTCACTAGGCTAGCCTGTGTTGGGGCAGTAATTTTGCAAATTATTTTATTTTAAAATACCTATGAATATACACTTATATTAAGATATGCTTCGTAAATCATTGAATCAATAATTTAGAATTTGGGTGAGTGCACCGGTAAATGCCCTATCATTACTTTTAATCCAATTTGATTTTCTGATTTATTCTTAATAATAGCCCAGAGAGATGTATGATGAGTTCTCATAAGTGATTTAATTTATTTTCTTAAGAATATATACGTAAAATGCTTAATTATGTTATTGTCCTCGATTATAGAGTGATAATGTGATGATTGACCGGTCAGTGGCTGAGTTGGTATCGCGTCTAGGCCCAAAAAAGCAATATTTTCTGCTTTATGTGATGGTGGTAGAAGATTTAAAAAATAATATTATCAATTATTTTTATAAACAATAATTATTAGCCTGAAACACTCATCCAAATTGAAAAAAACCTTTCCGAGCAAAGATAAATGTCGCCGACAGGACTCGAACCTGCACCCTTCTGATTTTTGTGCATAGCGCAAAGGGTAACAATTATTTTTATAAATTCATTTATCTTTGCTCGGAAAGGTTTTTTTCAATTTGGATGAGTGTTTCAGGCTAATAATTATTGTTTATAAAAATAATTGTTACCCTT
This sequence comes from Halesus radiatus, assembly GCA_022606495.2. NCBI lineage: Eukaryota > Metazoa > Arthropoda > Insecta > Trichoptera > Limnephilidae > Halesus > Halesus radiatus. Next base: position 76,834 of record JAHDVE020003572.1, read on the forward strand.
TGCGCTATGCACAAAAATCTTGTCTTAAGTTTTTAAAAACTTTATTTAATCCATTAATAGTAATATTATCAGTTTACTCGTAACCCGGAAATGTTTCTCTTTCTTTAAACATTAAAAAAAAGTTTTATTTGTGTACAGAAAATTATTTTTAGATCCCTAATTATATTACAGATGTTCACTACTTGCTTATACCAAAATAACATACCACCTGATCTTATGATGACAAGTGTAAGACATTTTTTGAAAAAAAAAATGGTTTTAGAAGTATTTAAACACTGCTTATTTGGATATGATTATTTTATAGTAAACGTTTAAACCTATCTCAAATTCAATTGATGTCTATTTGTGTGGACACTTAAAAAAAAATTTCGTGCGTAACGTGAAATTTGACAAAAATAATAACATGTTAGAATGTTAAAATGCTAAATCAAAGTATGTTGTAAAAAGCTAGAGCTGTTGTTAATATGATATGTCATCATATTGTTTAACAATTTTATCTCCTGAATACGTTACGATAAAGTAACAAAACGGGTCGGCAGTTTTTTGTATTTTTTTTACAAAGATTGTGAAGAAAACAAAATTAGTACTTTTTAGAAAAAAGTTTGTTTTGTGCACACTCTTGTACTTAAAGCTACATATGAACAGTTCAATTTGTGCGTTTATGCTTCCTTATAGTCAGTTGAGTTAAAATAACAATTTATTGATGGTCGTGTGTCCTGGCCAGGTATTGGAGTCAAAATTATCTTTAGGGAAATGAATTAATGAAAGAAGTCAACCTTCCATTTTCGTCATTTGCGGAGCCTCAGCAACCGAATTTTTAATCTTCAGACAACCAGTTTTCTGCTACTTTTTATGCCTAAAAGAGAAGTTGGAAAGACCGATTAAATATTAAAGTAAAGTTAAGAGAAACGGCTGCGCTGCCTGTTTCATACAAAAATTAATTTTGGATTTGAAGCCAAAATACTCACCTAAATCTAGTGATATTTTTTTTCATCAAAAAGTATAGTAAAAATCTAGCAGGGATTAGAAGTAATTTATTTATTTTTGTTTTACATTATGAAATATAGGTCATTAAAGGAATTGATTTATCGCGATTTCAGAGGCACCTTTAATAATTATTTGGGGCGAACGGTATGTAAAAAAAAAAGATTTAACCCCACCTAATTTGAAAATATAATAAAATATAAAATAATAATAAAAAAAATGTACAAAAAATATGCATTATAGTGGACTTTAATTTAAATTAAAAAGACCAATTTAGGTTGGAACACAAATTTGCCGTATATAATTTAAAATATCGACCCGAAAAAAGGTTTTTTTTTAAATGTTTAATTTTTATTTTTTATTAACGTAATCGTATTTACATAACAACTATGATATTTATTTAAAAAAAACATACAATAAACCTGCAAATAATTTTCCACGTTGACTCTAAAATTATGAAAATATTTTTTTTTCATGACCTATAAACTTCACAATTTAAAACAAAAATAAATAAAATACTTCTCATACGTACTAGATATTTACTAAACCTTTGATTAAAAATATATGTCATTCAGTTTGGATGAGCATTTTGATCTCCAATCTAAAATTAAGTTACGTATGAAACAGGCAGTACAGCTGTTCCTCTTAAGTCGCTAGTTTTGGCAAATAGTCTTTCATCTGTGTATCCTGTTCAATAAGACCTATTGATCACTACTGCATTCTTTGAAATTACGTCACACATCACATTAATCTTTTAGATATGACAAACGTGATACACGAACAATTTTAGGGATATTTCTGAAGATGCTAATTTTATAAGTGAAACTGAGACAAACTTGGTTGATTGTTCGCCATCAACTTAAGTCTCCGACGGAATAAACCACATTTCACCCGTCATGTTGGGATGCTCGCTATGTGTACATACGCAGAGGGTTTTTAATGGACTTTACGAAAGTTTATGTAAACCTCAAAACGTTAAATGAAAATGAAATGGAAAACGGACATTTGCTGTTTCCAAAACGATCAATAGCTCTTTCGTCAACCAGAAAATTATTATTAAATATTCTGTTTAAAGAACTGTTTGGTGTTCTTATAGTAAATTTTCTAAATTCACAGCATATCATAAAAATATTTTTAAAATTCACAAGAAAAATATTTTTAATCGCATTAAGGAAAGCATTTGAGAAGAATTGTTTTGTCGCCACTGTGAAATAAACAATAATGTAGATAAAAAAAACTGTTGACTTTATTGTTAAAAGTTTAAAAAAAATCATAGTAGGTAGTTAAAAAGTAGTATTATTTTCCTTTGTTCAAATGAAATATGCAATTGGCACCTAGTTAACAGCATATGTGTGTGAAGGGGGAAACCACACATCAATCCCTCGTTTACACAGCAAAGGTCAGAGTTTCGGACTGTGGATCGTTCCGGTTTGAAGATTTATAAATTTTATTTAATTTTATTTTAAAATAATCATTTTACATCATAAAAGCTTATAAATGATGGAGCTCAAAATCTCGCATTGGATTGTGGTGAAATACTAATATTTATTACATGGCATACGTGAGTATTTCTTCTCCCTTTTCATTGAACATTTTATATGTCGAGATTATGCACTTCTCGTGCGAAAACCCATCGGAGCGTTAGTATATATATATATATATTTATTATATGAATACCAAAATCCTCCAACGGCCTCCATGGTCGAGGGGTAAGGCTCTCGACTACGAATCCGAAGGTGGCGGGTTCAAAACCCGGCGTGCGCAATTAAATTTTATTTAATTAATTTGTGCTGTTTCACAATTAATTAAATTAAAAAAATAATATATAGTATATTTGTGAACGTTCCAGAGCAGAAGATACTGTCAGTATCGCCCTGGTGAAATAACACCATTCAGAATTGAAAAGTTGCTTGAAATGGCTTTTAGCCGTGTTTGGTGACCAGATCTGGTCAGATAGCCAGGTATTTCCCCATCTTCCTCTTCCCCTTCTCCTTCCCCTACCCAATGCCTTCAGCCTCACAATATTCCCCAGTTGGGGATGCCATAGTCTCACTGGCTCCAGACGGTTAGGAGCAATTGGGACTCTAGTGCGGTATAAAAACTCTAATATTGCTATAACTGCTATCAACTTAGTTGATAAACGTTTTAAGCATGTTCTTTATTTTAATAAAATGAATAATAGCAATTCTTTTTAGACGATCCATAATTCAATTTATCGGATCCAAGCTTTATTTAGAATAAAGAAATAAAAAATAAAAATAAAACTTTTGTTTGCTTCACATATTGAAGAATGTAAACTGTAGGTATCAATACTGTCATGTTATCATATAATGTTGGTTGAAATTTGTTTCGAGTTTTATAATTACAAGCCGTAAACTAAATAATATCGACGAACTATAATAATTGGGTGAATACGCTTTGAACTGCGATAAAAACGCGGCACAGTAATTTACTTCTCAATGGTACATCCCATTAATTTCATAAACTTTTCCAATTATTAACTTAAGTGTAAATTGAATCTCTAAAAGCACAACTTATTTTTTTCCTCTACCTATTGCTTGATCCTTTTTTTTAATTAACGGTAAGGACACTTTAAAAGAAAAACATTTCCGAAACAATTAGTAATTTTGAGAAGTCTCATTATTTTTTATCGAGTTTCAAAACAAAATTAAGGGGGTATTTTTTTATCGGAAAGGGAAGCAGTATATTTCTATCGGAAATAGGTGGAACAACCCCCTTTATTGACTAGGGTGGAAATCTTCATGCATCTCCATAATAAGTAGTAACTAATAATAATACAATAACTAACAATCGTGGATTATTGAAACAAATGAAATGGGCCATGAACCATCATTAGTGTGAAATCGCGCGCACAAAAGTGTCGTCAACATTATTAACCCCTTCCATTTCCATTCGCATCTACGCACAACGGCGCTTAGTCTATGTATGGTTGTACCTACACATCAAACGAATAACTTTAATTGTGACTTTGATAGTCCGTGCATTTTGGTCGTAGCTCGGCGACAGTTGGCACGCTTACATGCCAGATCTCCATTTGTTTCTATTATGTATGTTTGTATTAGGAGTGCGTGTTCTCGCTTAAATCCCGTGGGAAGCAACGAGTGTCAAGCCTTTCCCTTGCCTTTCCTTAACTCTAATGCATCTATCCAAACCTTAATCTCATAATATGCTTATTGTAAGAAATTGACGAAATGTATCGAAACCGGTTGACATGGTTTTACAAATTAAAGTGGTGTGCACAAAATTACAAGTTAACATAATGAAGAACTCCAGTGAAAAATATTATTGCTTTAAAATATATATATATATATATATATATACATATTTATATGGATCAACAAGTCAATTTACCGCGATGTCGCGCTACGTTGATAAATTATTTCAAAGGTATTCAAGTTTTTTTGAATTATTGGTAATTATAATTACACGTTGATGTCATACCGACCCGTGTGGGCATAGCTTTACTGTTATCTGACAAAATTATGTACGTATGATGTCACGCGTACTTTGCCAGATTTCAAGCAAAAATAACAAATTATTTTAAGTTCGAAAAATGTAGGTAGTGATATTTAAGTTAGAAGGTATTCCAAAAAAAGCAAATGGGCAGGCTTCCACACAGGTGCCGGGGGATTAGTGCTTATGCAAGCAAAGTTCTCTATCATTGCACAAGCAACATGTTCCGTCCATAACGATGGCAGTAGGAGTTTCTCAAATATTGTCAAGTTTTTCGTAATTCGGAAATGTTAATATTGTATTTTTTTAGACATACGCAGTACATTTTATTACAAATAATAAGGTTTGTATGTTCAAATTTACATTTTTAAAGTACCTATTACGTATGCCCATAAAATATCTAATTAAATTTTATCTGGTGTGAGAATGTCTCTTAACTAATGAATGTATGTCTGACTTATAATAATAAAAAGGAAGAAACTGTGTGGATAGATGATGTGGAGAAGTGTAGAGAAGGTATAAAATCAATAATTATCATTGTCTGTGAATAAAAGTTAAAACATTTTTTTTAATAAAAGTTGATTAAATTTACATTTTGTCAATTTTTAAGAGAAATCGCCTAAAAGTTAGCCATTATCTCTATATATAAAAATGAATGTCGGTCTGTGTGTCCTCGATTTTCTAGAAAATTACTTAACTGGTTTCGCTGAAAAAGCAAAGTTTGTTCTTATTAGTGCCGGAAAGGTTTAGAGAGTAGGTTAAATGAAATCCAATATGTAAAACTGTTGCTATAACGTTGTAAAATTACTATGAAAAACGATAAACCCGCCATGTCGTATTGAGGTTAACCCATATATATACCACCCTGTGTATCCATAGATTATATATTTAAAATGTAAAACACAAGAAGGTACCTACTTAAGAACATTATTATTTAGATATATTTTGAACAATAAATGTTTGATATGAAATAAAATTTTCAAATTAATGTTTCTTTACTTCTCTGTTTAGAGATAGTAATAATCATCACGATATATTAATTTTAATGTCAAATCAATTACGTCACCCAAATGACAAGCAAAAATGCACAACATTATTCCATAAAACCTTAAGGAACCAGCTCAGGTACGGGGGCTCCATCGAAGGCAGAGTAAAGTTATCCTCTCAGAAGCTGGGCGTATTGTACAGAGCCCGCAGATACTTTAATAGTACACAACTGCTGACCCTGTACAAATCGCAAGTGCGCCCCTCTGTAGAATTTGTCAGCCACCTCTGGTCGAGAGTCCCAAAATATCTGAAAAAAACCCTCGAGCAGAAACGGGCTGATAGATTCGCCCATCTTAAGAAACGAACTGCAATCTTTAGTGCACAGACGTCAGGTGGAAATGCTGACCTTGTTTTACCGGTATTTTAATGGAAAATGTTCTGAGGAACTAGCACAAAGTCGACATTTGTCAGATGAGAACGGGTCGCTTTTACGACTCCTTCCTGTGTTCAACAGCTCAGCTGTGGAATGATTTGCCGGCCTCTGTGTTTCCTCCATCCTATAACATGGGTCTCTTTAAGACCCACGTGCACTCCTTTCTATCCTCTAAGAGACCCTCCAATCATCATCCCCAAAGATGATATAGTCCTTGAGGAAAATTATTTCTTTCAGGGTCTCCTGTGTGGAGTTACCGTAAAAAAAATCTACTGTCTATCAGGGTCGGGTACGCGGTAGTTATAAATACAGCATAAATGAAACTGGTTTATTAAACACAAGTAAATTCTTAACCAAATATTAGGTTAAGTTAATATTAGTAGATATCCTCAGAGGTACAGGCAACAAATGCCCAACCGGGAGGTCAGAAATCAGAAGAAGTGCAGAAACCACTAACATAGTTCAAATAAGGTAGGTAACCTAACCTAACCTGGCTTCATTTTGTGACGGTAAAACCCTGATAAGAAATCGACTATTTACTACTGCACGTCCCCGGGAGCCTTTACAAATAAGTAAACCGCTTACATCGGTGTCCGGTAAGCACCGGCAAACTAGGGAACGGTTGGCTCGGTCGAATGGAAGACTTACACACGACTACTTCTGCTGGAAATCGCCACAATCTGCTATATATCAAAGGATAACTTGTTTCCTCATTTTCAATGGATATTGATTGGTACCTCTAACATCCAGTTGGAGTAATGAACTGGATAAATAAGTTTATGAATCATTTTTGTATTATTACCTTGATTGATAAGCAGGACATATGTTTAAATATCTCACAAAAACACGCTAACGATGGGCTAAAAAGGGTCAAGAAAATAGATTGCCTTTGCTGTTTGTACTATTTTTACTATTTTTTCTAGCAAAGTAATTAACTTTGCGAGTTATGGAGCTTGTAAATAACTATTTGACTAGCGAAATATTGTAGGAACGTTAAATTTTCCTTTTTTTTTTCAGTTGTCCAATTCAACTAGAGAGATGTAATTATTAAGCATGTTTCATAATAATATTGATGAAAGCAGAAAATTAGATAACCATTCCTCTGGTATGATTAATTTTAGCAGAGTTTGGAATTTTTTTTTTCGATTAATAAGCAGCGACCTTTAATATTTAAAAAAAATTGTCTAAATACATAATATTGTTCTATTAGAATCTAGCCCTGAATCCCTAAAAGTACAACCTTTATCATTTTGGTTGACATTGACGTTGATGCCTTTGTAGGAAATTTCTCGGTTCGGTTATATAAAAAAAAGGTTTTTTCTGTTCAGTACAATATTTTTGCAAAATACTTTCATAATGCCTATTACACTTTTGATTCTTGTACGTGGAACTTTGTTTACTCGGAAATAATCTCATTACTAAAGTTTGTTGAAAGACATGAAATGAAAACTAACGTGTAAGTTGCACGCCCGGTGAGTTTGGTGAAGTCTTAGGGTTAAGTAATATATATATACTAGCTGATGTGTATGTATAATTGGTTGATGTACTGTACTGAGCTTTAAAAACAAATATACAGTTGCTTTTGTAATTTCTTTCTCATTTTTATATATTATGCTCGGGTACAATAATTGATTTGACAGCGAAAGTAACTATCTCCAAATAAAGAAACATTCATTTCAATATTTTATTTCATTCTAAACGTTAATTTTTTTTAAATATATCTAAATCATAAAGTTCTTAAGTAGGTCCCTCGTGTTTTCCATTTTGAAAATATTCTACCCAAAAAAAACCTTCTTCTTTTGAATATGAAATCTGTGGCTAACCAGAGTATTATATCTATGGGCTTACTTAAATAAAACATGGCGGGTTCAATGTTTTTCATACATATTTTACATATTGGATTTCATTCAAACTTCTCTCTAATAAAAATTGCCTTCCCGACACTAATAAAAACAAACTATGCTATTTTCAGCGAAACCGTTTCAGTGCTTTTCGAGAACACCGTGGACAAACAAACGAAGTTTTAAACTTACATTTATTTATATATATATATATAGATATGTGTTTATATGTCCAGAATCGACGTTGGTTAATCAATATGAACATATATGTTTTAAGCCATAAAATTTTTCAATGGAATTCCTTATTGAAAATCATGCAATAATAAAAATAACATAATAGTATTTTTGTATAGCCCAGTTTAGTGTTATTTTACTTCAAGTGCTCTTTACTGTAATGAACTTGAAAATAGATTTATTGAAACGTATCAGTCCATATTACAAAATATGTCATTGGATCAGAATCTAGAAATTCGGTAAGGGTAACCTCATTAAACTGAAGGCCAATAATCTTTATTATGGAGAAAAAAATTAAAACTCATAAACTCTCTGGTGTTCTGCAAATGGCTGCTGGACGGCGCGAGCACTTTAGCGGTCGTTTGCACTACTATGAGTGATCTAGCGGTGGGATTCGAAACCTTTCGATTTCATCTTTCAATTGCTTTGTAAATCATTCACATATAATGTATAATTCGGGAAATATGAGTCCATCATTTTATATAACCCTATATTTTGTGTTCGGATCAATTTTTGACATTAAAAATGACAATCTTAAGACTTAGGTTAGGCTATAATATTGGATGCTATAGACCATAAATACCTCGAAAGCCATTATTACCCAAGTAATATTTCAGAATATTTATGTGAGGTAGTTATGCAAGTAGACGGTGCACCACTCAACTTCAAACCACTCCGGGACGTAGTTCATCGTAAGCGAACAGTATAAAGTTCATGTAGGAGTAACCACAGATACTTATACTCCGAGTTGGTACAACGAATACAAGGTATAATTCGGCAGTATTACCCACAGCCACAATAGCTGAATAAATTATAACGTTTACTGGTACTGCATGACAAAATGCAGAAATAATTTAAGCCACTCCATTGTAATGTAATAACTTTACATCAAACATTTTAAAATCAATTACAAAATTTGTAAAATCATGATTTGATTATGTGAGTTCTGTTCTAACAATGTGGCCCTAATTCATAAATCCAAAAAAATATATCAAATTTTCACTTAAATAAAAAGGAAGGAAATTACATAAATTGTCCCCTCGTAGCTAATGGATTGCTTGCCACATCGTGTATGTATGGTATTGAAATGTATATTAACATTTTGTCACGCAAAGTGTGTGTGTGTGTAACTATAACATTAAATAAACTTGGAATGCAATCCCGGAACAATTTTAATTTTAAGTAATACATACATTATGTTTGAATCTATTCGTATTTCTGTTAATAAAAATTAAATAAGACCAAAAAAATGTTTTTTCGAAATCGAACATAATTTTTTATATTAGTTCTAAAAAATAAAACTATTCGATTCATGTATCCTATTCCGTCGTACTTACACATCTTTTCAGACAATCGTATCCATAAACTGAAAAAAATCACCTGTAAATTGCTTAGCTAGGCTAGCCGGTTAGTACTTACCTAAGGTCATTAAATAAATAAATAAAAATAAATAAATATAAAATAATAAAATTAAATTAAAAATTCACGCATCGGTGCGCAAATGCGTCCACAGCCCGTAACACTGTAAATAACCAAAGTTAAAAAATAAAAAAAGTTAATACTTTACAGTCCTAAAAATTAATACCAATGATTCAATAAATACCACCTCTTCTTGTGCCACCAATCATCTAATAAACGTAACATCAATGGAAAAGGAGAAACAAATAACCACGTAAAACTATCATCTCTATAAATAAATTTTTCTAAAACTGTGTTCATCTGGAGCGACCTGCCAGGTAAGTATGTTTTTCTGTATCTGTTTGTACATAATTAGTTAAGAAATATTTGTACAGCGCCCTTGAGGTGATTTTTCACAAAAACGGCGCTATACAAATCATCCAACTATTATTATTACAGCGTTGGCATAGTAAAGCCAGCCTTAAATCCGGTTTAAGACCGGTTTCACTATATCTACTCTGGTAATAAGTCTATTTTTTCACTATTCGACCTTACGCGCCTCGTAATATTTACACCCGGTTTAAATATTGTTACTGTTTGCAGGGAAATCATTATTTTAAAGAGTGCACGTTTGAATGTATGTGTGAACACCGATGGTGTTTTAATCTGGTTAGAATTAGTTTGTAACACCCACCCGAAATCCCCTCTTACCCCACAGTAGTCCTACAATACAGTACACCACTACACAAGCGAGAATTTCATTAAAATGACTTGGCCATTATGTTAAAATGCTTGGGTATGTTTCGTAAAAATAAAACGATGTCAACGTTTCCGAACAAGAATTGCGCTATTGTACTTTGCAGCAGCTCCCAAAAAGTAAACTTGCGAAATTTTAGATATACGGGACACGACGGAAGCCGCGTCGTGTTCCCGCATTCTCTCGCAATAATAAAGATAGAATACTAGGTCAAGTCTTCCAAACCTTTAAAATGTTAGGAGAGACCTGGGGTTAACAAGGCACTGCATACAGATAGTACTTCTAGGCGAGAAGGTGACCAAAGAATGTATAAATTTTCAACTAGAAATTCCATTGTCATTATAATCCTAGAATGGAACCGTTCTTCCATAGCCCATTAATGAAAACGGGAACTTTTTATTTTATTTATTTTCTATGTTAGTACCGCACAAGAGTTCCAACTGCTCCCAACCGTCTGGCGCCAGTGAGACTAAGTCAGCCCCAATTTTGGGTATGTTGTGAGTCTGAAGGTTGTAGGTAGGGGAAGAAAATGGGAAGAGGGAGGTGGGGAAGTACCTGATTATTCAGTTCTGGTCACCAAATACGGCTAAAAGCATTTCAAACAACGTTTCTATTCTGAATGGTGGTATTTCACCAAGGCGATACTGAAAGTATCTACCACTCTGGAACATGCTGCAAATATACCATATGTTATTTTAAATGTATAAATTGTGAAAAACACAAATCAATCAAATAAAATTTACTTGCGCCATAACCAATTAACTCATTTTAAATTAAGCGTTTTTCTAGTATTTTCGATAAATCTGTGTCGTTCAGGATAATTAGTATATCGATCAATCATATAAATAAGCATAATTCACTCACTTATTGTATCTGAGAAGCGATCAGTAAATTTCACTCAATAGTTTCCTCACCATACTTTAAACTACAGTGGTCCCATGACTCTAATGCATACGTCAAAGAGACTGTAATATGCAAGCAATTTATTAGCCACAAAGTTTATTTTTTTCTTATGGTAACCCTTCATTCAAATGACAACCGGCCGACTTTCTGTTATCCACAGAACAGGAGAATTATTCACTTTTCTGCTCCCTGCTGATTCGGTCGTGTTGTCGAACTTACTAGTAACTTGTAGATTTGCATAATGCATCACTTCTAGTCTTTAAATATTCCTTCTGATCTTTGTACGCGTGAGAAATAAATCAAACAAATAGTGAACCTTCTTTCATTTAATATCTCCGCGACAATCATTAACGTAAGCGCTCTGGTGAGTATTGGTAAGTATCACAATACACTACATACCGCCGAACACATCTAAGACAGATAACCTCAAACATTAAATTGGTGACCCCGAAAACACGCGGAATAATTCATAACGGCCGGTCGGCAGGAGTAGAAAGGTGGATCCTGAGGTCACTTCCCCTTGTAAGTACATTTTTCCTAATTAATAAATAACAGTGCATAACAATATTTAGAATTTTTTAAAAAACCTCAGTAATTTTAATAATATACCTCGTGAAATAATCACGTGCAATTGGTAAATGCTATGATGTCGAATAATAAAGTAATCCATGATTAACCTTGCAATCCGCAAATATGCCTAGATTTGTATTAAAAAAAAAGAATTTATTATTACTCAGAATTGGTTCTATCATATTATTTGTCACATTCCTAAAGGAATAAACTTAAATTCTCTCTATCATCAGCTCTAACAGCTTACAAGCGCTAAGAATAAAAACATATCTTTACAATGCCTAAAATTTCATGTATTAATGAAAATAGTGACACAATTAATATTTTTCCTCAATTCATGATTTCAATAAAAACTAATCTCTTTGTTACAATCTATTCCAGCGATATACAAAAGAAAAATCGTCGATTCGAGCGGCGGAATTATCGTCGGATCTGACCCAAAACATTCAGGAAAAGACGAATCAGACCCGATCCCACAGCTGAGACGAGATGATTACCTTCTAACACGTAAATGTTAAAAAAGTAAAATTTTTAATTACTAACTTCACAGTGAAAATCAAGTTTTCATTTTTTTAGTGAATTATTTACCAAAAATGTTACAATCCCAAATGTGTTCCGTAAACGCATACAAGTGAATACAAGTAATGTTACAATTTATTTTGTTTCAAAAGTGTTACAAATTCAAATGTGTTCCGTAAAAGCATACAATGCAACGCAAATAATGTTACAATTATTTTGTTCCAACTTTCAAAATTTCAAATAATATTAGAATCCATTTGTTTGAACATTAGTTTCTTTCAAACTTTTTATTATATTCTATGAAAAGATTTTAACCGTTTTACATTTTTTACAACCTTTGGAGATTTTAAATTTTTAAATTGATATATGGATTACGGATTTTAAAATGCAATCATTCTAACATACATCCTAACCTTGACAAATTTACATATTTTCTTGTCATATTAGTCATATTTTATTGCCACATTTACTGCATATTGCATGGGAATTATGTAATGACCACTCACGAAGAAAGATCTAACGAAGAACCAGGAACAGAAAATCTCATCATAATTCCAAAAAAGGACTACGGCAAGTTCACGATGGAAGAACACAATGCACCGACGTCAGACGTTCAGCAGGTTTCTGTACGTTTACCACCCTGTTGGCGGTCCAACATCACTCTTTGGTTCGCTCAGGCGGAGGCTCAGTTCGTTAATTCAAGGATAAAGGAAGATTTTACTAAATACAACATCATAATTGCTGCACTCGACCAAGATACCCTACAATGCGTTAGTGACATCGTAACAAATCCTCCCGTACAAGAAAAATACGTACGTATCAAAACGGCACTCATCGAACGACTACAGGACTCGGAAGAAAAACGCCTTACTCGACTCCTCACTGGCATCCAGTTAGAAGACAGGAAACCAACAGGTCTACTCCGACATATGATGGAGTTGGCTGGACCGTCTTTAGCAAAGAGTGCAATCGTAAAAACATTATGGCTGCAGCGACTTCCACAACATATCCAAGCGATCCTATCCGCGCTGCCAGACAACGACCTCAATCAACTTGCTTCTGCGGCAGATAAAATAGTCGACGTCTATAATTCGAACGAATGTGCTGCAGTCGAAAGAAACGAAAGACCAGGATCCTCACGACAGGAAGACAACTCGGTACTGCTGGACCTTCAAAAACAAGTACTGCAGCTCACCCAGGAATTGAAGCAACTGAAGGCATCGCAGGTCAATCCACAACCTGATTTCCACAGACGGGGTAGGCAGAATTTTCAAAATCATCATTATCAATCCCCATCAAGACAAAATCCACCTAGACGTTCAAGATCAGGATCACAGGGGAGATCTCCGAACAGAAATCCCAATGGATATTGCCGTTGGCATAATAAATTTGGAGAAAAAGCATACAGATGCTACAAGCCGTGTTCCTTTCCCAAAAATATACAGGGAAACGACAGCGGAATTCCACAGTAGAGACATGTGAGATTCCTACAAACACTTGTCGTCTCTTTATATTTGACTGTGAAACACGTCAAAAATTTCTTGTAGACACCGGCGCTGATGTATCCGTCATTCCTAGACATTCCATCCAGAACAGGAAGTTTGTCACTTCTGATAACTGCCCAACTACTTTGTACAGCGCAAACGGTACTAAAATCAAAACCTACGGCACAAAAATCCTGGATTTGAACCTTGGCCTACGCAGAACCATGAAGTGGAGATTTATAGTTGCAGATGTATCAAGAGCTATACTCGGAGCCGATTTCCTGCACAACTTCAATCTTACAGTTAATCTAAAAAAGGCTGTAATATCAGACCAGTCCACCGGATTATACATCAACGGCACGACGTACAAAGGAATATCCACGGGAATCTCAACGATTTCAAATACTTCGAAGTACCGGGATATTCTTAACAAGTATCCAAGTCTGACGCGCCCGAACATGAATACTACCGAAACCAAGAAACATACGGTGACTCATTTTATCGAAACCAGAGGCCCTCCTGTGACTGAACGTGCACGCAGGTTGGCACCAGCCCTACTAGAAACAGCCAAACGTGAATTTAAATTTTTAATGGAACAAGGTATATGCAGACCTTCCAAGAGCAACTGGGCCAGTCCATTGCACATGGTGAAGAAACCCAATGGAGAATGGCGCCCTTGTGGGGACTATAGACGCCTAAACGCGAAAACAATACCGGACAAATATCCAATTCCCCAGCTCCACGACTTTGCCCACAAACTATCTAAGGCAAAGATTTTTTCAACTATAGACTTGGCGCGGGCGTACCACCAGATACCCGTAGAACCAGATGATATCCCAAAAACGGCCATCATCACACCGTTTGGATTATATGAATTTACGTCTATGCAATTTGGTTTATCCAACGCGGCACAAAGTTTCCAGCGTTTTATGCACGCTATCACCAGAGATCTAGATTTTTGCTTTGTGTACCTGGATGACATATTAATCGCTTCAGCAAATGAAGAAGAACACCAGAGGCATTTAAACACATTGTTAAAACGTCTAGCTGACAACGGACTAGTTATGAACATTCAAAAATGTAAATTTGGTGAAACTACTGTGAACTTTCTGGGGCATACTATTAATCAAACGGGCATGACTCCCATCAAAGAAAAAGTTAAAGCTATAACAGAATTTCCGCTACCTAAAACTGCGAAAGGTCTACGTCGCTTTTTAGGTATGTTAAACTACTACCGAAAGTTCCTACCTAAAGCTATCGAAACTCAAGCTAAGTTGTTCGATTGCATCGCTGGATACAAGAAAAACGATAAGAGAACACTTACATGGAACGTCGAATTAACGGAGGCTTTCAAAGACTGTAAAAATCACCTTGCTAATGCCGCGCTGCTAGCTCACCCGAAGTCCGATGCGAAGATCGCTATAATGGTAGACGCTAGTGACATAGCAATTGGAGCGTCTTTACAACAGTCCAACGGCGACACATAGGAACCACTTGGATTTTTTTCTAAAAAATTCACCCCAGCTCAGCGGAATTACAGTACATTCGACCGCGAACTAACAGGTGTCTATGAAGCCGTGAAGTACTTTCGCAACAACGTTGAAGGACGTAATTTTATATTGTACACGGACCACAAGCCAATCACCTTTGCCTTTAGCAAGAAACGAGCCTCTAGCTCTCCACGTCAAGAAAGACAGTTGGATTACATTGCACAGTTTTCAACTGATATTAGGCATATCTCCGGACTCCAAAATATAGTAGCTGACACCCTATCTCGCATTGAAGAGATAAACTGTCCTACTACAATTGACTATGGGAAGATGGCAGAAGCGCAGTGTCAAAACGACGAAATTATTAAGGCAAAAGATGACACCGGCCTCTCCCTGCGTCAAATGGTGATACCCGGCACTGACAGATCACTATGGTGTGACATATCAACTGGCCATGTCAGACCTTTTGTTCCAGCTTCCATGCGAACAGAGGTAATTAAAAGTGTTCACAATGTCTGTCACCCAGGCATTCTAGGGACAACGAAGACAATAAAGTTGAGGTTTGTTTGGCCCAACATGGCGAAAGATATAAAAAACTGCGTAAAACAATGTATCCCTTGCCAGAAAGCGAAAGTCACACAACATACAACAGCTCCACTATCGACATACGTTTTACCAGAAGACCGCTTCCGCAATCTTCATATTGATTTAGTTGGCCCTCTTACAGCATGCAACGGTTATCAATACCTGTTGACGATGATCGACAGATTCACCCGCTGGCCTGAAGCTGTACCATTAAAGGACATGTCTGCTGAAACAGTAGCAACCGCACTGATGAACCACTGGATAACTCGTCACGGTACCCCGGAGACAATTACTACAGACCAGGGACGTCAGTTCGAGAGCTTCTTATTTTAGAAGCTAACAGATAAATTTGGTATCAAACATACAAGAACCACCGCTTACCACCCACAGGCCAATGGCTTAATAGAGAGATGGCATCGTACTCTGAAAGCCTCTCTTATGGCAAGTGGCGAGCCGAACTGGTTGGAAAATCTCCCACTAATTCTACTCGGATTGAGATCCACAGTTCGTGAAGACCTAAAATGTTCCCGTGCTGAACTCACGTACGGTAGAACATTGAGACTACCTAGCGATTTCTTCACCGAAACGCCTAGAGAAGATCCTGATACATACGTCGGTCGCTTGCAGAGAAAATTCGAAAATATTAAGCCAACACCTGCCAGCGCTCATGGATCAAGAAAGTGCTTTGTACATAAAGACCTAGCTCAAACTACCCACGTCTTTCTCAGAACAGACGGTGGAAGAAAACCCCTTCAAAACCCTTATGAAGGCCCCTACAAGGTAGAAGAACGCGATGAGAAGACATTCGTCATCAGCATAAAAGGAAAGCCTAAACGTGTCTCCATAGACCGACTGAAACCTGCTTTCATACCTGTAGAAGACAACGTGCCAGCTTACGCATCTGTCCAGGAACCACTCCCAGAAATCAAACGAACTAGATCTGGTCGCAGAGTACATTTTCCCGACAGATACCTGTCGTAATGCAATTAAATTGGCAAATTAAATTAATTATTTTCTTTCTACAAAACCCATATTAAACTCAAAGAGGTTAAAAGAAATTTAAAAAATAATGCCTAAAGCACATATTCAAGACACAGCTAACCATGTATATTTTTTTAAAGTTACTGATACTAAAGTCTACAATTTTTGTGTAAATTTTGAACTCTAGTACTGTTGTTATACAATTTTTATTTTCAAAACATAGCGCAGAAACACTATGTAGAAAGAAATGCATCTCGGTCATCGACGAGATGAACCGTTGTAATGTTGAAAAGTTTTTCATCTTTAAAAACATGTTCACCATGTAACTAGTTGTAAGAAAACGAAATGGTAAAGTAAACAAACCATTCAACTAGCTATAGTAATTTAAACATTACACAATATCTTACACTAAATATAGAAAATGTATCATATATAAATATAATAGCATAAAATATCTGTTACCTAAAGAACATGATAACATGTGTTATGCTGACCATATAATCAACATAACACATGTTAAAAGGTTATTACTAAAATTATTGTTTACTGATATATTCATCATCTTACCGAAGCATAGGTAAGCAATCGTACAAAATATACTCTTGTTCGTTCATGAAAAATGATAATACTATACAACCACAATAACGATAAGTTAGAAATAAACACTCAAAATAAGACTCAAATTTCATGAACACAACTTTATATTTTGGTGATAAGCATAAATTAAAAACATTTAGATTTTAAGCTTAAGTTTAATAATAATTTTCTTTTTATTCCAGTGATAGGGAAATCACTTTGTTGAATAATATAAAAAATCCTGTATTATACTTACCATATATATATATGTAGATTTTAATCAAGCTTAAGTTGTCTGAAATAACGACTTGTATTTAATCGTAAGTCACTTGACTCCTTTATTTGCTAAAGCAAAATGTTTATTTAGGAGGTAGCTTAAGTATTTATTATTTATACTATTAATACAATTTAAGATGACTTTTAAAGTGATGTTATATATTTAAAATAAGTCTTAAAGACAAAATGTCGAATGTAATTATTTTTAGTTTATTTACAATAGGCAAATGCAACACAATTATCTTTGATTTATATTAATCAACAATAAGCAAGTTGGAGTATATACTTATTGATCTACATCAAAGATAATTGTAAGAATATGTATTAGTATTACATCCATACTTTAAGATTATGTAATTTTAAGTCGTTTAAGAAACTGGGCGGAAGGTATGTAATATGCAAGCAATTTATTAGCCACAAAGTTTATTTTTTTCTTATGGTAACCCTTCATTCAAATGACAACCGACCGACTTTCTGATATCCACAGAACAGGAGAATTATTCACTTTTCTGCTCCCTGCTGATTCGGTCGTGTTGTCGAACTTACTAGTAACTTGTAGATTTGCATAATGCATCACTTCTAGTCTTTAAATATTCCCTCTGATCTTTGTACGCGTGAGAAATAAATCAAACAAATAGTGAACCTTCTTTCATTTAATATCTCCGCGACAATCATTAACGTAAGCGCTCTGGTGAGTATTGGTAAGTATCACAATACACTACATACCGCCGAACACATCTAAGACAGATAACCTCAAACGTTAAAATATGAAACTATTCTTTAGTTATTATATTTGCCCTGACGAAGCTTCATCTAAGCGAAACCGGTTGGCGTTAAAACACAATAAATTCGTGGTTTATAACCAAGTGTTTGTTTTATTTCATTATAATATCAACGCAATACGATAAACATGTTGTTTATCGTATTGCGTTGTTGTTTGTTGTTTTTAGAGAGAAAAATATTCATTACACATTTTTAAAAATTTATAGACTTAGCATTTATCAAAAACCAAATAAGAAAAATTATCTTTTTCTGATCGTTCTACGTATGTATGTTTCGCATAATATTTTTAAATGTTGAATATCCTCAAAAAATACGTTGAAGGTTTTTCTTTAAAATGCCGAGAAGAAATTTAAAAAAAAAGTTATATGGGGTGCAGTTTAATTTTTTCATAAACACGTTTGTTTTTTAATGCCTATTACAAAATTTTATAAAAAAAGGTACCGGGAAAGGATTGCAATTATTTTTCTCAAATTATTAAAAATATTTTCATATTTTATAAAGTAATTAGAAAAATATAAAAATTATCTTTAAAAACATTTTTTTTGTGGGGAAAATTAACAGGAAATCCGTAATTTACATATATACAACAATAAAAACAATAAATCATGGCAATTATAAATTTTCCACTGCTGACGATAAATACTATGAATTAAGTGTGACAATGTACAGTTTTACATCAGATAGCTTAAATTATTTCAGTCGGGGAAGGGGAGGGTGGAGGGGAACAGAGGAGTGGGATAAAGGTGCAAAGGACTAGAGTAGATGGAAAGGTGGTTTAAGTTATCTAGTTTGAGCGCGGTCGTGTAATGGATTTTAATTTAATATCACGTATAGTTGAGTTAAAATGTCAATGTGGTAATAATTTAATTTGAACGAGTGTGTAGATCTGTAGATAAAAGAGTTTTGTTTGGAATTGGTTTTACGAGGAGGGATATAAAAAGTGGTTGTCTGCTGTTGCGATTTGGGATATGAAATAATAGGCGTTCGAGAAGATCAGGTCTATCAACTAAGTTGCTTGCGATTTTAAGTAACATTACGGAATCCGCTATATGCTTCGGCAAGTTAATGTCAGTAAATTAAAAAAAAAACTGTTAAATCGCATCGTATTGAATAATAATATTATCAGTATTTCGAATTAATAAATAATCCCTATCCTCTTTAAACCACAGCACCTTTGAAAATATCGTTTAAATACTATTATATACAATGTATCTCCAAAAATATAGTATGTGATTCTCCTAATATTTACTTAGGATTAAATTTAATCAGCGGAAACAGAAATGTGTAGGTATTCTACTTTTAATACACAGTTTGGTTTTACAAAGTAGTCTTACAATAATACAATCATTTATTAAGACTATGAAAAAATAAATAATCAAATACATACAAGTTCAAGGTAAAACACGTTAAAAAACGATTTTCATAATGTCTGATTCATAAATAATATAAGATAATACTTTTCCGACGAATTCCGACAGTACCACGCAGAAGCTAAATTAAATCTAAAATTCACCTGAAATTGTTCACGTTATCACAATTTATCGCGGAAATTTGTCAAGGGGATACAATTACTAAAATTCGAAAGAAATCACGTACTCCTTATGCAGGTGGCGAAAAGGTTGAAATTCGCAATTAACACCGGCCGAATGTTTCGATTTACACAAAAAAAAATAAAACATCGCCAAAGTGCGTGTTTTATCAAATTTTATAAAGCTCAGGCTTATATACTAAAATGTTTTTAGGTCATATTCTAAAAAAACTTAATTTGCCACAATGAACAATACGACAATATCCTAAAAAGTCGGAGATTTTGCATTACTTCACATTGCATCGGTTTAAATTGATTTTCATATTGCTTCAGATACTGAGAATCACCCATCGTCGGATTCACCTGCATACCTAACATAATAACTCTGTAGACACCTGTAAAGTGTATAGGAACTTTGGAATTTTCCACTAGAGTTGTTGTGTACTAACGGTATGTGTTTCCGTATTTCTATAAACAAACTGTTCATTTTACCTGGGAAATATTTTGTACTAGGTGTTGTGTACTAGAATCTGCAAAGATCTCCGATTGATGATCAAATTTGTAATACCTTGTAGAGTTTTTTTCTACAATGATCTTTTCTAGTTTTAGAGAAATATTTGGAAATTTGAGTTGGAAATTCATAAAAAAAAACAGAATAAATATACATTATATTAATCAACTCCCAAAATTTAATTACATTTCATAATAAGTTACACGATTAATTACTGGCCCTAAGAAGGTTAACGCGCGCAACATTGTATCACTTCTACATACATAAATACACACTACATCGCAATCTACATATCTGCCCTGACACTGAAACGTTGGCTAAATAAAGGAGGAGGAAGCGAAACACGGCATAATATCCCAAAAACAATTAATTTTTGTTTGTTGATTTTTTCAGGTAATAAAAGTCACAGATTTGGCAGTAATAACTGTGCTACTGGATTGATCGAGTGGGTGAAAATTGTTAAACGTAAATTAATTTCTGCAGGTGAGAGTCCCACGGGCAGGTGTTCTGCCATAAATATAACATTTCAAATTGAACCGTTTTAGATTTGGAAATGTGAAGAAAGATTTACTCACAGAGAGATAAATGGGATGCACAGTTCTAAAGTGAACCAACTCCATTAAAAGACTTGAACATTATTTTTTTTCATACGAATGTTCAGAGCACGGCAATATATACATAATGCCGTCTAGGTGCAAATGAATATGCTGAAATGGTGAAGATCTTTGTTACAAAGATAGTTTTAGAGGCCTTATGTCTGGAGTTTTGTTTTGAAATGATCGCTCGCGCGTGTCAGTTCAATCCAGAAGTCAAGACCTAAGACCGAAGATGGATAGTGTGATTTGTCCGAAACGTCAGGAGTTAAAAAGTCCTTCTTAGGACTACATTATGCGGGCAAACCGAGAAAATTATTCTACATCTTACACCCGTGAAAACCTCAACCATAACACACACATATATATATTTTTCATACAAACTTTTGAAATGAAGAAGAAAAAATGAAATCATAGAAAGCCGATATGCTTTCCTTTTTTTAAATCGCTTTAATGTTCAACTCCCAATGATTTACACCGCGAACTTAGAGTTGCACGCCCCAAATGTGTAATAAAATAAATATGACACAAGAAACAATTAGTCAACATGTTGATCCAGTGACAGGTGCTCCAACAGAAAACATATCTTCAGTTTAACATGTGAATCAAGATGTTGTAAAGGGATTCAAGTTGTGGGGAAAAATATGAATCACGAAACTTTGTGCAAATATACTTCAAAGGCGCAAACATCCAGATAAATTCTAAGAACGCAAATAAAATCTAATTTTTAATACAAATGTCTTTTTGTCTATATTATCATCTTGTGGTCTCGACTATGCGACATGCGTGCAGGTTTAATACGTGAAAATATACAATATGCAAAGCTTCTTACACTTTCCGCGAATTGAGATGGTAACGTCTCTAGCGACCCGGAATGTACGAAGTGTTTTTATTTTCTTACATTTTGATACATTTTATGTGATTTATGTTCTTAGGAAATCGAAAACTCATAAAATAAATATTAAATAACGGAACCTATATACGACTTTACTGCACTTTTGATCATAAATGAACAAATCTTAAAGAGGCTATTAGGTTTGTAATAACAGTTATAAGCCTCGCCGCTCGCAACTCGGTCTGGTGGCTGAGAAAGTGAATAAAATACTTATTTAATTAAGTGTGAGAAGTTTTCTATCATTTCATGTTTAGACTTATTTTGGCTTAATACAACACAGTTCTAATCAATATTTTTTTAATTATTTATATATATGCGTTAATGGGAACATTTTAGAATTTTTCTTTCATTTTGGGCAAAAAAAAACAGTAGTCGTATTTAGGTCATACCTAATATATATATTATGAATTTTCGAGTTCTATAATTTATTAAGAATATATTTCACATAAAATCTATTGTAATGTAAGGAAAAACGCTTTAGAGGCGCTATTGTATCATGTTGCCGTCTCAGTGTATGGGAAATTAAAATGAGGAGCTGGAGTTATTGTCATCAACGATATAATATAATGACTATGAATATGACTGCTATTCTCAAAAAAAAGTTATAGAAATTACTGGAAAGACCCTTCCCTAACCTTGAAGTTGAAATATAGAAGTCGCAGAAAACCCATTATACAAAACCTGGTTCGCCTCAGCACAGGATATCCTAGTGAGGAGGACTATGAAAAAATTCTAATATACATGTATTTTCTAATATTTATACCTTACCTTAAAATATTAAAATTATATAGAAACTAATATTTTTTTTTAAATATCTGAGTATTACTGGAGAGGGCAAGATAAATATTAAGTGTCACGGTCGCTTCGCGATTTTGTGGGGGACCCTAGTGGCCCCCTTCGTATCGTACGTATTTTTTTACCTACAGGTACGTAAAGGTTAATAATCGATCGATGGATTAGCATTTCTATTTTCGTGGCATATATTCACTGGGAAGTTAATTCTCGGTCATTGTCTCCTGCAAATAAATAAATTGCAAGTCAACGTGTGGTTGAGTGGCTGCCCACTATGTTAATGGCTGGTAACAAATATATCTCGTAAACAGAAAACTTGCCAAAGAAAATAGAAAAATCGAGCAACTAAATAATAAATAAAATGTGTTGTTGTGTAGCAGAAAGAACATTCAAGATAATATTTATGTAGATGGTTACATTGTTACATGTAAATAATACTATATAATTACTGAGAATAAAAGTTAATAACATAATCGCACTTATTTACTGACTGAAGGGTAGAGCTGAATCTTATCTTATACAGCGAAACTGTGAGCTCTATGTCATCAACAGACTGGACAGGGTTTTATCTCTAAGTCAACGCCTCTGTTTTCAAAGTACAACGTCATTCATCATGAGCCATGGAGCTTTGAAATGTACATTTTTTCTCTAAGAAAGCTGCGTCATTAGTTTCCAGGTGTGAATAGATGGTAACCGGACAATTCGGCACAGCGATAAATCGGCAAAATTTTACGAAAAGTGATATAAAGTCAGGAAAGGAAAACTGGATTAACTAGGTTAGGTAAGATTAAGTTTTGAGGATAGTTTTTTTTTCATACATTAATGATTTTTTAAAAGTGTGCCGATTTATCACTGTGCCGAATTGGAATAGATACGACAAATATTTCGTAACTTTCCTTTTGCCTACTTCCTTCTCCTCATATCACGCCCTTCAACTTCAAACTATTCCCCAAATTGGGGATGCCATACTTCCACTAACTGAATCAAAACTATTCCCCAAATTGTGGATGCCATACTTCCACTAACTGAATTAAAACTATTCCCCAAATTGTGGATGCCATACTTCCACTAACTGAATCAAAACTATTCCTCAAATTGTGGATGCCATAGATCCACTAACTGAATTAAAACTATTTCTCAAATTGGGAATGCCATACGCACTAACTGAATGAAAACTATTCCCCAAATTAGGGATGCCATAGTTCCACTAGCTGAATCAAAAGTATTCCCCAAATTGTAGATGATATAATCACAGTTACCCTGTGCCTTATCTTGAAATCTTGCGACAACTGTTTACTGGTGGATAAAATACTTACCTGTACCAAAATGCGATTATTTACACTGAGGTGCGCTTTGTTTCCTGTGATTTTAGTTTTTGGCCACATATTTGAACGCTCCGCCATGGAACATGATGATGGTGATAAATTTAGTAGCGTATTTGAAACTCACCGGACTGATCATCGATGAATGAGTCAATGGACAGGTGCAGCGGCCTGGCGACCGGCACGTCCACAACTCCCCTTTGCGACATGCTGCACCCTGTTGCAACTTGACACACGGCAATTTATACCAGTTAATTCAATATCGCTATTGACAACACTGCACAGAGAATTTACGAACCAACACTAATCGTCCCTGACGTCCAATTCCCCCGGTGGCAGTTCTGAAAATGTCGTTCAAAATAAGAACGAGAAATTTAATACGACAAATTCGAAGACAGATAAGTACCTGGTCGCGCGGAAATGGGTACCTACTCGGGTGGAAAATTTGAAATCGTGACGAATCGGTGCCTAACTAAGAAGTCAAAAGTTTAATAAATAATTACTCTTGCTCAAAATTATTGCCAGTTGCCTGTAAGCCTGTCACGAAATTGATTCAATTTAATAATTGACCAAAAGTTTGTCAAATTAAACTCACGAAATTAGTAACCATCTATAAAGCATTCCCTATAAACAATCGTCTACAATCCAACATTCAACCACACAACTATGTATAACATAGGTGTGAACCAGACTATCCATCGAGTCGAAATTTGAAAAAATCATTTTGTATAAATGCAGTGACAAAGCGTTTTTTTTTCAGACATTCTGAGACTATTTTTATAATGGGACATGCGTTCTAACTGCCATGTACATACGATAAGGAACTCCAGTCCAATTTTTTTTTTATCAATAATGATGTTCAAACTTAAATATCAGTATATTTCGTTTTTTTCTTTGAAGTTAGTTTTCACAGATAAAATAATTTTCAAAGTTTCAATTTTTCAAAGCCTGCCAAAACGCTAAAAATTTATGGATGGTCGGTTTTGATCAGTTTTTAGGTTAGAATATCATATGTAAAAACAAGGATGAGCTTTACCGTACGTAATTTTATATTCTATTCATAGTAAACAATAAACAAACATAAGTAAGAACTGTAAGAAAATGATGTACCTTTTTAGAAACTTTAACTCAAAGACTGATAATACTATTACGTTATCATAATATCCATATTGATAATTGGTTTTCCCAGGAATACTCCAATTTCTTTCATTAATAATAGTTTTTTTATATTGAACAACAATTATAGAGCTTAAAGTCACCCAAATTAAGTTTAAATTTCGCCAAAACTTAAATACATAATTAAAATACAAAACAAAATCGAAAAATAAAAATGTCTATACTAATTCAAAAACATAATGCGCACATGACGTCAGATGTTCCAAATTCAATTGTACCAACATAACAAAGTGTTTTGATGAGATGATTTTTTATTCACTTTTAAATAACGATTTATAATAAAAGTTATATATTCAGAATCGGCGTTTGCTGATCTATATGAATATATATTTTTGAAGCCATTATATTTTTCACTGGAGTTCCTTATTGTTAACAAAAACGGCAGACCAAATGCAAGAATAGAATGAAAAGAGGAATTATTGTAAAATATTAATGTGCTGTGATTCAAGTAACTTTATGTGGAGATCAACCCACATCATTAAATTATACATGTCAGTTTAATTTTACAGCTGGAAACGTTCCAAGAAACGTTTTTAGAACGCAATATTCTTAGAAGTTCTCCCACACGTTCCCTCTTCAGCTGAACATGTTTAGTTTAAATTGGAACTTTAGGACAGCGATTCGCTAGAACACTCCTTTGGGGAGAAAAGCCATTAAACAAAAAAAATAGGACAGCAATTTGGCGGGACAAATTTAAAGAAAATATCTATTAACAGAAAATTTTCTACATAGATCAAAACACCGTGAAATTAAGGGGACAATGCAATTAGATCTTTGAAAATGTATGATTTACGAGTAGGCACCAAGACGTCACAAATTCATAGTACCTACACCACAGATTTATTATTTTTAATAAACACGCGTGTGAAAATTGAAAATTCGAACGCTGTTCGAATAATTTAAATTACGATATATGACTTTGCTATTGCTATTTCGAGTAGGCATCTAAATTCATACACCACAGATTTATTATTAAAAATAAACACGCTTTTGTAAACTGTCACGCTGTTAAAATTATGTTGGTATAGGTGCGAACTGAAGCGACTGACGGTTTTGCGCGGTAATGATACCTGTTGGGCCCGTTTTAGGTTACGTAACACTGCGAATCTCTTTTGTTATCGCTTTGAAATCACAGATTTGCGGATAAGTGAGGTTATTGTACGTCTAGATAATGTGGGACAATCGCGACAGTGTGGCTATTGTCGACTGAGGAGTGCGGTGAGTTGTCCCGCGGCCTGGCACGAGCACGAGACAGCTTTCTTCGCGTGATCTTCTTGTTAGCGGGGCAGTCGCCTTTATATTGTTATTTTTCTATTTCTGGCGACACGCCGGTTGCCACGTTTTTATATATTGTGTACGATCATTTGGTCCTTGTCTGTTTTTCTACTGATTTCTGATCGTTGTTCTAGTTTGTAGCATATCATGCTGGTAGCCACGTTTTTGTGACAAATAGTCAAGGACGCCCAAGAAAGACATGGCACGACACCAGGATATCAAGGTGTGACTACAGAGAAATTAATTAATTATATTATTGTCTCATGTTCTTTGTTGCAACTCATCCACCTCAACATTCCTTGCCGTAGACTCAGAAACAATGAATTGCTTTTCCTCAATCAACACTTTACTAAATTATGGGTACTATTCTCCACTGTTCAACATGTCAAGACTTGTTAACTCAAGCCAGGACCTTAAAAATTGTTACCAGTCTAAATGATTTTTGTCAGGCTTTATGAAAATAAACTTCGAAGAATAGCTATCTAATAATATGTCTAACATCACGGACCTTGTCAGGCTTTGACTGGAATGTTCTCTCAAATGTATATTTTTGTCATTGCTTCATTCATGTGTTATGTATGTGCTGTTCTTTTTCTATAGCTCTTGTTTATCTCATTTCGTGTTGTGTAATTGAAAAAAATATAAAATAAATAATAAATAGAAGTATTGACTTATTAATTTATATTTATGTACTGAAATCAGAATATTTCCAATTAATTAAAAAAAATCCATAGGTACACCTAAATTTAAAACAGGAGATTCCAAAGGAACAATCAATTACAGTCCAATACACCTAATATCAAAGATATCTAAAATGTACATAAAGTACATAATATACAAACAACTGGTTCATCATCTTGAAGCAAATAAATTATTAAACTCCCCAGACAATGCGAATTTTGATAGAAGCTAGGCACGCAAACGCGATCGCAGAATTAACTAGAAACGTTTATAAAGCCTTAGATAAAGGAAAACAAATTTTTAAGTATATTCGTAGACCCACGCATTGGCTCTCGTGACCTTTGAGTGAGCTAGAGTGCTAAGATTGAAAAATACGACGTTATTGATCTTGTTAAAGACGAAAATGGTTTTTTTTTCCAAAATTTCAATTTTTTGTATGGCCTTTTCGCCTTCAACAACATCAATTTTCAGCTTCAACAACATCAATAATGTCGTATTTTTTAATCTTAGAGTGCTAACTCATTCAAAGGTCATGAGCAGCCACTGGACCCACACAAGGCGTTTGATACCGTATTACATTAAAACTAAATTAAATAGTATATGAATAAATGACAAAGTCAAATCATGAGTAAGAACCTATTTACACCAAAGGACACAGCAAGTTAAAATAAATAATAAGCTAAGTAAAACAAAATCAATAGATTTGAAAAGTCCGCAGGGAACGATATTAGGTCCCATCCTATTCATATTATATTTAAATGAAATTGTCAAATTATCAAGTGGTGGAAATATTATATCCTAAACTGATGACAAAAACTTTTGAAGAAAAACATGGAAAGAAATAAAAGTATCAACTAATAGAGCAATTAATATTCTGAACATCTGGTTCGATATAAATCTATTATCACTAAATACAGAAAAAAAAAGTATTGTGTACCTTATAGCTTGACGGAAAATGTTGTAAATATCAATATTGCTATTAAAGTTCACAACAGAAATTGTCTACTGGAAAGTACAAGATGTGATTCAAATTGTATTCATTTATGTAGTAAATCGAATAAAATATCTCTAAAATATAATAGATAGTAATGTTAAATGGAAATCTCAAATAAATACCAAAATATCACTAACCTGTAATCATTGCAGCCAACCAGACATATTATATGAATGAATTAAAAAATACTTTGTAATCATCACTTTATTAATATATATATATATCAACATGTTTCAAAATCGAAGCTTTCCTAATCAGCAATGTACATAATACTAAAAAATAATAATGTCAAGTATAGACAAACGATAAACATAGAAAACAATAATGTAAGAATAGACAAATTATAAACATAAACAAAAATTCATTAAAGTAGATAAGTAATTAATCAAAAATGTTAAAAAAAAGTATTATAAAATATTGAATAACAAATTTAGATTAGAAATTAAAAAAAAAATTTAAAAAATTCATTAATATGAAAACAAAATCAAGAGATTTAAAAATATATATTTGGTT